>JANAVB010018995.1:1065809-1154630 GCA_029216955.1 Iris pallida | reverse complement strand
AGAAATATTGGACGACGCAATCTAATCGAATCGTCCGACTTACGATCTCAATAGAAATGTTGGGCGATGCAAATTATAATCGGATCGCACGATGTGCGACTTCGGTGAAGAGTTGGTTGATGCGGGTAAATAGTGCCTAAGAGATAGTTGGTTATGTTACGATGAAACTCATTTGAGTAGGACCGAAACACGCAAAACTTAGAGGGCGTGATCGTATAACTCGAGGGTTCGATGTTGGATAATCGGTAACTCGGTTACGCGATCATAGTATAGCAGAATGCGACAAATCGGGAAACGAGTTGATGCATATAGAAAAGTTTGTAGTGAACTTAGATATATTTAATACGAACTAAAGTCGACATTGATGAAGATTCAAAGTTGACCCTCGTGCTATCGAAATTGATATGACCTATCGAAAATTGATACGCTAGAAACATAAACACGATGTGAGAATACAAATGGGGCCGGCCTATGATATTGAGATTTTTGTAAATAGAAATACGAGAATGTCTAACTGATTGATCGTAAACCTTGTGATTGATCAGTGCGAGACTATAAAATCATCGACGATTGTTTCGATGCGTATAACATCTCGGGTGTCGACCGTGGGTAGATAGACTCGATCTCAATATGAGTAGATTTTCGTAAATTTCGAAATCATCGACGGTAGTGCATGACTTTACTCGAGGATAGTTGTACCTCAGTTGCACGATAGAAATGGTTTTGTCCAAATTTGGGTTGTCCCACAGAAATGGCAGGAACATGATTTAGCTCCAAAATAAGATATAGCATAGTTCGTAGTAATTGTCCTTCGTTAATGTTCATAATTATCGAGCGTAGCTTCGAGGTAGCTGACCCTAGAAGACTTGATCGTCAAATCAATTGATTGTAGACCCGTAAGATGACTTATGCGATGTTGCATATGAAATTACAACGATAACAAATATAATGTGGTGCATGTTGATGATAAGTCTAGGCAATTTTGAGAATCGTGCTATGCACGAGAGCGATCGGTAAGAGAATGACTTACGAGTTATGTCGTTAGATTTGGATTCACCTTGCAATTGAGCTTGCGTGAATCGAACTTATATTCGACGTTGCGAGTCGGACAAGTTGGAAATTTGGCTAGTAAATTTTTGACTCGATAGGAACAAATTTCCAACTCGATAGGAATCGAATGTAAGATGCATCGTAGAGATTTTGTGTCAAAGCGATTGCTGCCTTTGAGCACCGTCGCCTCGAGTTAAACTTCTGGATCGAAAAGGTCGTTGCCTTTGAGCACTATCAATTTTAGCTGCGTCGAGAGAATTTAAGCACGTGTCTACGTAAGTGACCTAGTGGGCACAGCCCTAAATGTTGATGCATTTGCAAGTCAACAAAGAAAATCGTATCGTGATAAGTTGTATAGCCAGACTTCAAAATAGTTGGGCAGCGACTTCGAACGCAAGGTTGCGAAGGATCGTTGCGATCGGATGCACAATGGCTTGACGCAACGCATGGTATTGATGGTTTGTGCGAAAACTTACAAAAATAAGAAATTTGGTTTTTAAATTGTGTAGAATGCGACAAATTTTTAAATGAGTCACGTGTATCGGATATACGTATGCGATAAAATTTTGAGAACATTCACTAAAGATAAGTCTGATCGGGAGTACGAGATGGCAAGCATAGGATTAAATTTACCTGTCAGCTTTGTTCCAATTTTCTACCGCTGGACTTGGCTGAAATACACTTATTATTGGGACGCCTTGAATAGGTGTACGAGTGTTTGAAACGGAACAACAATAGTTGGGCGAGATCGTAAAACGATCTGGAGAAACACTTGAATTGAGTGTTGGTTTCGGTTCGAGGATGAACCTTGTCTTGAGTGGTATATTATGTAATGCTCCGCTTTGCACGGTGCATTATACTGAGTCGTTGACTCGAAGAGTCACATGGACCTGATTAAGTATCGATGCAAATCGATATGTAGATTTATTGACCCGAGAAATACATCGAGTCGGATCGATGTAGAGAATTACGTCGACCTGAGAACGCATCGAGTAAGATCGATGCAAGTGTTAAGTTGGCTCGAGAGAAAGTATTGAGTCGGTTCGAAGATTCTAAGAAATTGAATCGATGCAAAGCACAAGTCGAATTCGAACAAAATTGATATTAGTTGGTTTCGTGTGTAGGCTATACGTTTTACTGAAATATAAGAGGTCAGTATTTTGCCTTATTTATAATAGGGTCCGTAAAACCAAATCACCACCTCGCAACGGACTGAGGCATAGGCTCGATAAGCCAAATTGGTCGTATCATTCAATGAAGCACAAAGTGCTTGAATGGCTAAGTCAGAAGAGTTGGCCATGCAAACTAAGTTATGAAATCGACTCGGCGAAACGACAAGGCGTATCGGCTTAAGGTGGAGGGACTTTGACTCTTCTTTTCTACTCCTTCATGCCTAAATAAAATATATCATTGTATACTAAGTTAAACTATCGAGACCACGGGCGTGGCTCAATCGAGATGAACATAGTGCGTGTCGAACACTAGATAGAACAATTGAAATAAAACGTACATCAAATATACGAGTCGCTATTGAACATTGAATATCGCAAAGGCGAGCGCCTCGGTGCGCAAGCCCTAAAAACATGGGATAACTGTATCGACGAGTGCCTCAGCGCACAAGTCATTCGTGTTCCCGTGTACAATTAGTATGCTAGAATATTGAAAGACTATATCGACGTGAGTGCCTCGGTGCACGAGCTATAGAAACATTAAATACCCTATCGAGGCGTGCCTCAGTAGCATGAGTCGGAGGTAAGGAACATAAGTCTAACGCATTGAACACTATGACGTAGAACATGGAAATACTTAATCGAGGCGTGCATCGAATGCACGACACAATTGAATGTCGAATAACTATATCAAAGTGTGCATAGTACACAAGACTTACGAAAGATGGCTTCGTTGCGAAAAAGAGTAGTTATGGAACAAATATGGCATAACTGTCGAATGTGGCATGGTGCCTTCAAAATGTTTATAGCCTTTGGGGCGTTCGTTGATGAACATTGAGTTGGAGCATTGTGCCAATGGAAATAGAGATAGACGAATTGCTTGATTGTATGACTTTGACGTGTTGCATGGTCACGGACAACTTGTGCACAAGCTTTTATCCCTCAAACGTGGTAGACGGTTGTCGAAACCCGTTCCATCTAGAAAGGAATTTGAGATGGGTATTATGTAGGATATTTCATTCTATTAGGCTTGCGACCTATCATTGAAATAGAGCGTCACAAATACTGGTATTGTTCGGGAGGAGTACTTCAAGGCATGGAATTAGTACCCCATGTGAAGTAGTCACCGTTCGTACCTTGATGTCCATTATGGTGTTAAAGCCCAATAACGTTCATATAGTTAAGGAATGACGGATTGAAAGTGCAGGAACACAGAGATCATGCACAGAGCACTTATAACATGATAGGAAAGGAATGAGGTGCATTCACCCTACGTCGGTGCAAGGGCGAGTGTGTCAGTTTGGTAAGAAGTCACGAAATAACATAAGATTGCTATTGGTTGCCTGCTTGCTTATGCGAATCTAAATAACATGCTTTCTATAATAACATGCTTTATTACTTTCAAATATGCCATGAAATCGGTCCTAAGGAGAACTTAGAAAGATAACTAAATTGTATGTTGCACGAATCAATATATTACTAAATGTCGGTTTAGTTAAATGGGTCTTGATCAGTACAGTGAGGACGAAAGTACTAATCCCCACTAGATAGCTTGCAGGTTCAGGATATGTTATGCTCGCGACGGAGCTTCGTTTGATCGTGAGGCATGGAATGTCGTAGCGTTTGAAGCGTGCGACCGCATTGATGCTCGGACTTGCAACTGGATTGATGCGCCCGAGATATAGAAGGCATGATGTATGGAACGAAAATCCTTTGTGGACATGAGAAAACTTGAGTGTTGTAGCCAATCTTACAAATTCAGTTGGGCAATTGAAAGCCTTTATAATCTCAGTTCATTCATCAATAAAGAGAATTATTTCGTATACTCCGTTTTCTTCTTGACAAATATTAAATCAAAGATAACCATTTGAGAACTTGTCATCTTGCCTTGTACGAGTGCAACTCCAGGCTCGTACGGCATCACGCCCCAGCAAGGACGATGATTCGAATAAATCGATGTGAGGACGAGCATTTTTCGGGTCGGGGCATGACATTTACCATAGTGATGGAGTATTATACTTGCATAATGGATGTAACTGTGCATCAGAAGCACATCGTGCCATTATACAGAAGGATTACACCGTGGGTGTCCAATCTCATCTACGCAGACGATTTGCTGGTTTTTATCGAGGCTTCAGAGAGTGGGTTTGTGGCCTTAAACAAGCTTCAGGAGGATTTGGGTACATGTCCGGACTGTTCTTAAATAAGAGAAAAGTCGTATCTATTTCAATAGAGATTGCCCTAACCAGGAGAACCTGACGATGATGCTCGGTATTGATCGAGGACTTCTACCAGTCAGGTATCTCGGGCTACCACTATCCATTAACTATGCACGGGATACAGATTGCCAAGGGTTGGTTCAGTATGTTCAAACAAGACTGGAAGGGTGGCAATCATAGCTGCTATCATTTGGAGGTCGACTAGAACTAGTTAGAGCAGTCATTCTAGCAATCGTTGCTTATTGGTTTCAGGCGATATATGTCCCCGTCACCACTATCAGAAAACTAGAGAAGCTCTGCGCCAATTTTGTATGGAGAGGAGGGCTTCATTCTATCGCCTGGGAGGACCTGTGTCGTGCCAAAAAGGAAGGAGGGGTCGGCTTACAGTCTCTGCGGGTGCTCCGATAGGTAGAAATGCTTAAATTGGCGTGGCGGTTCCTGGATGGGCGTTCCATATGGGCCCAATGGTCGAGTAATAGGTATTTGAAGTCTAACAATTTTTGGTTCAATCAGTTGATAACAATTTTTTAGGAACTATTAAGAACATTCTTCAATTGCGGCCAATGCTAAAAGCGAACATCAGACGTGTCATACATGATGGGCGGTCCACAAATCTATGGATGGATCCATGGCTAAATCACCAGAGCATTCTTAACAGATTAGGATGGCCTACATATGAATTGATTGGGAGTAGGAAGGGTCTACATGTACTTATACATAATGGGACGTGGAATACGGGAGCCAGACAAGTTGGATAGTGGTTTTTTTGAAGAGATAACAACGATTCAAATTAATCAAGATGATGCAAATGACCACTGGGTGTGGGAGGGGTCTACCCCTGGAGGCTTTGCGAGCAGTGTAGCATATGAGCAAACAAGGCCGCACCACGATAAGGTGCCTTGGGCGAAAGTAGTATGGACCAAGGGGCTGCTATGAAGATGCAGTTATGCACATACAAAGCAATAAGGAATCGTCTCCTAACGCGTGATAGATTGGTGAGTTTTGGTATTCAGATACCAAGTTTCCACTGTGTCCTGTGTGAGGATGGCATGGAAACGAGGGACCACTTGTTCTTTCAGTGTTCATTCGCAGGCATATATGGCAAACTTGCCGTGACCAGTTGGACATTACTTCAACAAGCAGAGTAGGTTTACAGGCTGTTTTTGAGGAGACTGAAGCACTCAAAAGGGACAACAGATCTACAGGAAAGCCAAGATCAAGCTTCTAGCAGCAGTATAGCATGTTTGGCGGGAACAAAATAGGCATATATTCGAAGGAACGGTTACGTCTATGGCTGGCATTTTGAATAATATTGAATGTGACTTCAGGTGCTTAGAAGGTTAATATATGGGACAAATTCATGTTCTATATGTAGCGATTGTATGATGTACTCACACTGATTCTTTAATGAAGTACCCTTTCTTCATATATATATATATATATATTATATATATATATATATATATATATATATATATATATGGTGTCTACTTGTCACCCCCCACATGCTATCATCATGCACCCATGTGCATGATGATAGCATGGGGGGGTGACAAGTAGACACCCCCCCCCCCCCCGTGAGGTGGCACCCTACCTCCCTTATTCTCTCTCTCTCTCTCTCTCTCTCTCTCTCTCTCTCTCTCTATATATATATATATATATATATATATATATATATATATATATATATAAAGTTTATAACAATTTATATTACTATATATATATATAAACATTAAAGAGACTCGTCTGCAGAAATGGAGGGTTGATTCCTTGCTTCAACTCCAAGAGTCGACACAATATTAGAATAGAAAGAAGAAAAAAAAAAAAAAAGGAGCCGGCCACAAAGAGCCATTTTAAAAAAAACCTAAAAAAGTATTCCTTACCTAAACGAACTTGGCAGATCCAGCTGCTCTACAGTTGACGGACTTAGTTATATACAATGAACAAAACTCAGTCGGACCATGCTATATATAATAAAAATCATAATTTTTGGTGCCCCCTCAAATTTTCGACCTGAGGTCACTGCTTCATGGACCTCATATTAATCAGGGCCTGTGTATCAAGTTGAAAACATGTATAGTTGAGAATATCAAGTTACAAATAAGCTAAAAAAATAACAAGAAAACTTGGTCGATCATCATCATTGTCAAGTATGGAGGAGGGACATCCATAGAATTGTTGCCAAGTCTATACTGCTCATTTTAGTCTCATCATACTATTATCAAGTCTAGACCGATAATTTTAGTCTCGTTTGATCATTATCAAGTCCAAAATTATAATTTAGTTTCGCCCGTCAGAGACCATCATCCCCAAAAATTTATGCAAATAGTTTTCAATCAACAACTACCGTATGAAAACTATTCATTACTAAATCCAAAAGAAAGTTGGATGAAGGTTTTAACACATCAAACTCAGGGACCAACACAACACTTTCATATTTTGTCACAAAAGTATTCGTTTTGTCACGAAAAATATTTTCCGTGACAAAAGTGGGATGTAAGTCAAATAAAATTAAAAAGTGGGATGTAAGTACAAATTATAATAAGTGGGATGAAAGTCAAAAAAAACCCTAATCACTTGCAATAAAGTCAGGTCCATGTGAGCCCAGCCTGACAACCCATTACCAGCTCCCTCAATTAGCTGCTATAGGGGATAAATTTACTTTTTAAATACAACTTCCAAGCAAGAAGTGCCTACTGTGCCTTTACCATAAATAAATAATAATATACTGAACCTTTTTTTTTCAATTTGCAGAATTGGTAAAATGGTCCGCAAAGCAAGCATAGGAAACAAACCTATTCGGTGGTGGAGTTTTTTTGTTTTTGATGTTCTTTTTTCAAGTCGGATCGAGGTGTGTGCATCGGTAAGTGGTGAACCTATTTGATTACAACCGAAGTCGATCCGAAGTTAATTCGGTTTTGTACCGACCGACTTGGTTCTGTTTGGATCGGTTCGGATGATCGGTTTGATCAGACAAAAAATTTCAAGTATATAAAAGTGTTTCACAAAAAATTCACACAAAAATAAATCATAACCATCTCATGTCTAGAAGATATTTGTATGAGATACCAAAGTGGACATTAATCATCTAAGTAAGTCACTTGCATAATAAATTTCTTCCACAAATTCAAAATGATTCTCGAAAATAAACCATAATCCTAATAGATCTATAAATTGAAGATAAAAATAAACATATGTTAGAGTGGTCGGCAGCGACCTGAAGCGGTCACTCTAGGTACATATATTTACACTGTTAGGGAGAGAGAGAGAGAGAGAGAGAGAGAGAGAGAGAATCATCTCCATATTCCAAGTCCAAGGACTTCAAACCGCGAGATAGATAAGTTGCACCGGATATAAACCTAATTTTACACTGTTACTAACTGGATTTGGTTTGGTTCGGTTTAAGCAATTTTTGGAATGACCAAACCGTGAAGCGAATCAAACCAGTCAGTTTTTAAATGGTCCCGTCGAACCAATCCGAACGGACCATCGGTTCGATTAAAATCGACCAATTCGGTTTGGTTTGATTCGATTTGGTCGGTTTGGTCCAAATATGCACACCCCTAGTCGTGACTATACAAGCCACCTAGCCGTCCGAGGAGGAATTTGAACCCAAGATATGTGCTTGGGTGGCCCCCCCGCACTACCACTAGACTAGTGCCTTAGGGATGAGCCATCTTCTTTCCACCATGGAATTCCCATCCCATTTCTGGAGTTGGAGTTGAATGACACAACTCATCTTGCTTGCACTTATATAAATTAGGGGTGAGCATTATTCTGTTTTGGACCAGAAAATTGAATCCAACCAAACCGAATAAAAAATTCGGTTTGGTTTAAAAAAAAATCAGCTCGACTGAAAATACTAAAATTTATTATTCGATTTCGGTTTGGATTTCAATTTCGGTCCAAGGCTGAAAATCAAATAAGAATTATACAACAATATAAATATCCTAAATTCTTTGTATATTTTATGATTAAAAATGTTATATTTTGAAAACAACAATTCTATACATATTTTTCGATTCCAACTTTGTGGGTAACTTTGAAATTCAACAAATATGTTTATAAAAGTAATAATTTTTAATATAATTTAAGCACGATCCCAAATTTGAATCCGATCCATTAAACAATATAAATAATCCAACCGAATAAAACAAATTTATTGTTCGGTTCAGATCGGTTGCAGTTTTCGCTAATTCGGTATGATTAGAGTTTTGAATTTTAGAATTTCGATTGATTCATTTGGTCAAATTGATTTGGTTGAAACCAAATAAACCGAACACCCACCCCTAATATAAACTAACACAATTCTAGCAGAAGCCAGACTGATGTTCCAAGAATACGCCTCCCTACCTTCCAGACCATCCATCTGCACATTAGAACCTTGCTCTTCGCAATCTCACCTAGCCAACCATCATGTTGAAAGATACCAATATATATAGTAAACCGAAACCGAGCTGAATTGGACCAAATTGGACCGAAAATCAAATAAGCAAAATCGAAACCAAACTGAATTATCGAAAACCAAATTGGACCGAAAACCAAATAAGCAAAACTGAAACCGAAACGAGTTGGTCCATAACCGAATTAAATCGATTCAGTTTATTCAATTTTTCGGTGTATTTGCATTTTTTTTGTTAATAATATATAGTAACTAAATATACCTAAATTTATTTAGTAATTTTCTTATTTGATTTATAATTTTGGACCGAAATCGAATAAAAAAATTCAGTATTTTCAAAACCGAAATTTAACCAAATCTCTTATACACACACATATGCCCACCATCTCTGATAGAGCACAGCAGAGCGAGGAAATATTGGTGCATGTCTTCTTTCACCTTTGGTTTTTATTAGTCTTAACTTTTCTAGGGAGGGGAGGTGGACCATTTGCTAATTAAGGATGTCACCAGTTAAACAAGGACAGCTCGCTGGCGTCCACAAGTAAGAAGCAAGAAGGACCCTCCATTTCCCTCCAAGTTCAAATATGACATTGACAGAGCCATGTTCTTCCCATTCCATTTTCGGAGTTGGAGTTGAATGATACAACTCATCTTGCTTGCACTTATATAAACATACACAATAATTCTACAGAAAATTACATATAGAGCATTGAAACTTTTTAGAATTGTGTCCAGAGTATTGAAGTTTCGTAAATTGCAAAGAGAGCATAGAAACGTCCTTTTTAAGAACATTTTTGAGCAATTGTCCAAAAACAATTGTTTTTGAGCATTTGTTCCAGAAAATTACGTATAGAGTATTGAAGTTTCTGAACAATTGTCCAAAAACGCCCCTTTTAAAGACGTTTTGAACAAATTTATTATTAATTACTGCTCCGGGCTCGTTAACTATCCTTAAAAGTGTTTACTAATACACAATTTGCTCAAAAACGTCCTTTAAAAGGATGTTTTTTGACAACTGTTCAAATTTTTTGAATAACTGTCCAAAATTGTCTTTTTTAAGGGCGTTTCTATGCTCTTCTCGTAATTTACGAAACTTCAATGTTCTTGATGTAATTTTACAAAATTTTATTGCTTTATAAGTAATTTTCTGATAATTCTATCAGATCGAACCCAGGCTGGCTGGCTGGCTGATGTTCCAGGACCATCCAACTGCACACTCGAACCTCGCTTTTAGCAATCTCACCCAGCCAACGGTCGACACGTGGGAAGGAAGACACATTTTTTTTTTTGGTTGGGAAGGAATACACTTGAAGTATATATAATTCAGGCCACAAATTAATTTGATGCTGATTTATTAGCACGTGCTCCATGTCTTTATTTATTCGTCGTATCATTTATTTTTGAATGGAATAATATTCTACATTGATAAATTATTCACCCACAATTAGTCCTGCAATGATAATGTATTACTGTTAATCCGATCCGATCCGAGTTGTAGCTAAAAAATCGGATTTGGATGTAAAAAAATAAAAACGCAAATGGTTTTCGGGTCGGGCACAGGTATATACGAAACCCAAAAAGATTTTTGGATCTGATAGCATACTGCTGCACTCTATAGCACTCGTTTGCCCAAACATTCTTTTTTTTTTTTCTTTCTGGCTCGTATATTTTGGATGCAAAAAAGCCAAGATTACAACAAAAGAACTTTTGGATGTGTGGGACCGGTTCAAGACATTTGGAGCCCCATGACAAGATTTTAAAATGTGTTTCAATTCACACATCTAACTTTTAAAAAGTATAAATTTTATAAACTGATTATTTTTTTTTTATATATTTAGGCTTTGTTTGAACTTTGACGGAAAAAAAATATATTGGGGCAAAATCCCAGACATACAAATGGATTTGAATTTTTTTTTTTTTTTTTGAGATCAAATTAAATGTTCTTGGAATCATTCAACTATTTTGTGTCCCGATGGTGCGTGGGTTCTGGACGGTCGTCCTGAACCGCCAGGGCTGGCCCATATCACACTTATAACTAGCTATATGAGGAGAAAATTTTTGTAGGTCTATGAAATGGTACCACTGATCACTCAATATGGAATTGAAAGATTTTTTTAGTATTTCATTGTTACAAGTTTATGCTGTTGAGCCAGTTTGTAACCATCGTTATCTTCGTTCTAAGTTGTAGTCACATGCATCCAAGATCATCCGTTGATTGCATAAGACCAGAGAAGCATCAATCATTTGTGATCTTCGATATTTCACAGTTATTGAGTCCATCTTTGGAACCCGACAATAGCTTATCTATTTTGAATGTGATAGCCCAAAATAAACACAAAAGAGTGACACAAAGAGCTAAAGCAGCAAAGGTTAAACGCTAAAGCTTCTTCCCCGTGGAGAATGACTGTTTCACTTTGCCTCATGCTCTCTATCTCCAATGCAATCCAGAAATTCCATACATTTTTCCCTTTCAATTTTTAGTAAGGACATGTGAGCAAAAGCAATATTGAAAAAGAACTTAAACTCATTTATCATTATCCTCTAATTTTTCAGTAAGGACATGTGAGCAAAAATAATAATGAAAGAAACCTTACACTCATTTATTATTCTCCTCTTTCCCAAAGAACGTCCAAAATAATTATATGACTTCTTATTTTCACTGAACTTGCAAAGGACAGATTTCCTGCAAATATACGTAGCAAAGATAGGTGATAGATTTTATATAGGATAAATGACAAAAAAATCTTCGTTAGATATTCGACTTTTGTAAATTAAGGCCTATTAGTCATTTTTAGCAATTCGTCCCTCCTTAGATTACAAATCCGTTCAATAAGGTCCCTTCAGTCAAAATTAAAAATTTAATCTCGAAAACGTCCCCGCCTCCCTCTTCCCCCCGGTGACAACGACGACCCTCCAGCCCCGCTCGACCCCACGCCCTCCCCCTGTCGGCCCTGCCCCCCTGCCCTCCTCCCGCCCGACCCCTCCTGCCCTCCCCCCGCCGGTGAGCGCCCAGCCCCGCCTGTCCCCCGCGAGCCTCCCCCCCGACCTCGCCGGCCCCGCACGGCCCTCCCGCGCAGTCGTCGGCCCCCCGCTGTCCTCCCCCGCCCTCGTCCCGGACCCACAAAGTCCTCCCCATGGGGCTGCCGGCCACCCACCCCCTCCCCCAACGGCCAAGGAAGGAGGGGGGAGGAGGGGTAAAATTATCATTTGGAGGTTTTTTGCAACAAAAAATAAATAGTGAAAAATTTAAGAACATGAAATCTTTTTTTCGTAAAAATGGTCAATCTATGGAGGATTTTTTTTGTCATTTACGTTTTATATATGCTTGCAGACTCAACTACTTGCAGTAATGTTGGGCAGCTTAAGCAATGCTCTAAACGTATTTCTGTATTTAGTCAATATGTTATTAATATCGTATGTCAATAGTACTACTTTGTATATATAGGTTGAAGAGTCTATTAATATTATTTCCATACTTCCCGCCTATCTGTGTATTCTCATTCTTTCTTTATATTTTGGTTGGTCTATATATGCTGGACTTTGGTACTAAGTTGCATGAATTATTGAGCTGGCAGATATCTGGTTGATTATCATTCAAGGCAAATTACAGCTTAAGGGTGCAGGAGCATCTTCAAGGGGCTTACTTATGAGAACCAAATATTTAACAAGCTGTTGAATTCAGTGTTACATATCTGGTTATCATTGAGCCACATTTGGTTTGCGAAATTATGAACTTAAGAAAGAAAAATAGTTTCTAATAAACGAATAATAGGAAAGAAATGGTCTCCTCCATCCTATGGTTTCGCTTGTCCTACAAGTAGAAGAAAATGAGTTTGTTGTTTTGATAGTTGTTAAAAGTTAAAAAAAAAATTCGGTTGTCTAGATGATTGTGTAAAGTGGATGTTGGTGGAAAAAATGATAAATTTCGGTATGCTTACTCTCAAATTTATTTTGATTGTTCTTTAAAAAAAATTAGAATATAAAATTTATCAAATAATTATTGATTAGTTTAATAAACATGTAATTAATGTATGTAAAATTCTTTTAAAAATAATGGAGCTATAATGCACTATACCGACTATATACCACAGTATAATGGAGCTATAATGCACTATACCGACTATATACCGCAGTACACAGACAATATATCATTTGGCAAAAGTTGGCATTAAATGCATCCAACAGCTAGAAAACTAGCCGTTTATGACCACTGGAGTATAGAACTGTATATCAGTGGTATACCAGTAAATCGTGATATACCATACACAACAAATTTTGTGTTATTTTCTAGCTTGCTTTTTAAATCCAAGTGCATTCATTTGTTTCTGACTTCTTTCACTTCTTGGAGCATTAACTTTCTATCATTCAGAAGACAAACCTCTCAATGTAAAAATGCTATCACTTGCCAAATTATTAAATAAACTTTTATTGAGTTGTAAAGTTCGAACTTTAAATTGTTTTGAGAAGATCAAAATCTTTTTTTGTAAGACGTTTAATTCCACAAGTCTTCGTATCAAAATTTGTGTAGAAGTCGACAATCGAACCTTGGGACTAAAGCACGATCGTAAGAAATTGACGAGCCTTCGAATTAAAACTTGTGTTATAACTATTTATTATATTAATAGTGGATTTGTTTGGATGAGTTATCATCTGTATGGAGTCCATCTTGAAAGGTGACGAGGTCACTCGTGTGTTGAGGAAGCTTGGGAAGGTCGATAGAATTGACGGGGGCTCAACAGAATCGATGAGTGCTCGACATGGAGCAAGGAGCAGTCAACTAATATGGCAACAACATACTAAATTTTCTAGAATGAACAGGTACAGAAAATTGGCCATACTGAAGCCAATATTAAGTAGCTCTATACATACAAACAACATTCTCCATTCAAAAATGTTATTTGGCTCACAAAATATTTGGGTGATATTATCTTCCATTATGTGGCATATGACATAGTTGCTGACGTTGCAGCTGACATGACAAAATTTAATATTAAAATATTAAAATTAAAATTAATATTGAATTAACATGATAATTAACACTAAGATTAACCTTAACATTAAAATTAACCTTAACATTAAAATTACTATTAATATTAATATTAATATTAACATTAAAATTAATATTAATATTCATATTAATATTAACATTAGCATTAATATTAATATTAATATTAATATTAACATTAAAAAAGGGTAATTATTATTTTGGATTAAAATTTGCCATGTCAGCTATTATGTCAGGTGTCGTGTCAGATATCACATAATGGGAGATGACATCACCTAAATATTTTGGGAGCAAAATAGCATAATTGTTCTCCATTTGATAGTCAATTGCCTGCTTGATAATGTTTGGCCTAACATCTGGAAAAAATATTAAATAGCCCATAGTTACTATATATTTAAACCATTAAATGCTCAACAGTTGGAAAAAAATTGAAAGCATCCAATTTGCGAACGTTTGGCTCATTCAAAGAATCCAAACATTGGCTAATGTACACACAGCAGAATAGGGATTCAACAAACAACATTTCTTCCAATGATGGCAGCGATTCAAAGTCCATTCATGTTTTGCAAGTGTATACAATACTGTTAAGGGTTTAATGTTGTTCTAAATACTACAACAGAATAGATGTACACTAGTAGCATAATAAGTTGTATGATGTTATGTTTATTATTAATTCTATTGAACACCGACATACAAATTTTGACTAAAATAAAAATAAAACACTGGAAACCACTTCCATTACGGATGTTCCGGAACTATATATCCATCCTTAGTTGTCTGATAATTTTGTGTCCCCTTCAATAATAAGATAATCCCACTCATATAAATTACACAAAATGAGGAGACGGGTCATGCAGATATGGATACACATATAGTTTAGGATTATTTAGTAATAGGATCTCATATAATATTTAATATTAAGATTTGGACCTCTATAAATTTTCAAATTGATGACAGATTTGGACGTTAGCAATGAATATAAGACATAAACTCTAATATTAAACATTATTAAGACTCAAACCCTAATATATGAGACCCTGTTACTAAATAACACATAGCTTATATAAGCAGTTGAAATGAGTAAAATTTCTCAGATGATTTTATTGATGGGCTCATGCCACTACTTATAGATAGTACACCTCCTCTTCACAATACAACTTTCGATGTGGGACCAAAGTCCCTTATTAGTTCTCAACACTCCCCCTCAAGATGGACGATAGATATTAATCATCCCCATCTTGTTACATAGCTTTGACAAACTCAATGAACTAAGCCCTTAGTCAGACAGTCTGCAACTTGTTCTTCTGAGCGAACATGGTCAATCTTTAGTATCCCTTGTTCCAGCTTCTCCTTGATGAAGAATCGATCGATCTCGATGTGCTTCGTTCTGTCGTGCTGAACTAGATTGTTAGCTATACGTATTGCAGCTTGACTATCGCTCAAAAGACGCAATGGTGCTCCCTTGTCCAGCTTCAACTCTGTCAGCAGTGCTCTTACCCATAGCAACTCTGACACTCCCAGAGCTATTGTCCTGTATTCTGTTTCAGCTGTCGACCGTGCTACCACTGGCTGTTTCTTGCTTCTCCATGAGACTAGGTTTTCTCCTACAAAAATACAGTACCCCGTGGTAGACATTCTGTCGTCTATGCAGCTTGTCCAGTCTACATCGCAGTATCCCTCAACTTCTATGTGTCCATTCTTCTTGAACCATAGTCCTTTTCCCGACGTCCCTTTCAGATATCTCAAGATCTGAAACACTGCTTCCATATGACCCGTTCTTGGATCATGCATGTAGCGGCTCACTACACTCATCGAAAAGAGATATCCGGACGAGTGTGCCCCAGATAAATCAATCTTCCTACAAGTCTTTGATACCTTTCACGATCAACAGGCTCTCATGCTTCTACTCCCAGCTTGCACTTCTGGTCAATTGGAGTTACTGCTGCTTTGCATCCCAACATCCATGTCTCCTTTAGCAGATCTAGTGCCTATTTTCTCTGTGAGAGAACAATTTCTTGTTCGCCGTCACACACCTCGATACCCAGAAAATACCTCATCGCTCCTAAATCCTTCACCTCAAACTCCTTCGCGAGTTTTGACTTCAGCTTAGTAATCTCGACTTCATTATCACCAGTGATTATTATATCATCCACATATGCAGCAAGTATAGTAATGTGGCCTCTTGTATGCTGGAGAAAGACCGTATGATCTGTATTTGTTTGATGGTACCCCATACCTGTAACAGCCTTTCTGAATCTGTCAAACCAGGCTCGAGGAGATTGATTGATTCCGTATAGTGACTTCTTTAGTTTACACACTTTACCATGCGACGTCCCTCCGTCTGATTCTGTCACATAGCACCCTGGCGGGGGTTCCATGTATACTTTTTCTTGCAGGTCCCCATGGAGAAAGGCATTTTTCACATCTAACTGGTATAGCTTCCATCCATAATTTACTGCAATGGAGACCAGAGTTCTTACCGTGCTCATTTTCGCTACTGGGGCAAACGTCTCATCATAGTCAATGTCATATGATTGTGTGTATCCTTTTGCAACCAACCTCGCCTTGTACCGCTCTACTTTTCCTTCTGGTGTCTCCTTTACTGTGTACACCCATTTGCATCCCACAGCTTTCTTCCCTTTGGGTAATGGAACCAGCTCCCATGTCTTATTTTTCTCTAGTGCCCCAAGTTCTTCCATCATTGCAGCTTTCTACCTTGGATTTTTTTTGCTTCCTGCCAACACTTGGGCAAAGAATTAGAGTCTAACGATGCAATGAAGGCTCGATAATTTAGAAAAATGTTAGAATAAGACAAGAAGTTGGCAATATCATGTTCATAATCATCATAACGACGAGGAGCCTTACCCGCATTGATGCGAGAAGATCTCCTTAAAGGAGCAATAAGTGGTGGAGAGGACATACCATCAGAGTCAGAGAGATCCGTATCGGAATCTGAGTGATTCAGTGCGGGGGCAACATCTTCAAGAGCCGGGGCAGGAGTAGACGAGGGACTTGGTATGGTAGGCACTGGACTTGGTACAGTAGGCACTGACACTGGGCACGGCTTCTCCCCCTGCGTAACATATGTATCGTCTTCTTCATCGGAGTCACTGCTATCTTTCCCTTTCGTCCAGTTCTCCACGACCGGGCACGGGACCGATCCGACTACCACGTTTGGGCTTATTCTCTTCCCTTACGCCTTACACCCTCTGTGTTAGGTGTGTCACCAAACGCTGAACCTTCATCTGAACCATAGTATGGTTCCAGTTCTCAGAATGTAACGTCCATGCTTACAAACAGTTTTCGCTCAACCGGGCTCCAACATGCATATCCCTTCTAAGTCGTCGTGTACCCGACAAAGACACATTTAACCGCTCTAGGATCCAGTTTACCAACACCCGGCCTATTTTCTTGGACAAAACACACACACCAAAATACTTTCGGTGGAACTGTGTAAGTGGTTACACCAGTAAGCATTTCCAACGGTGTCTTCCAGTCTAATACCTGAGATAGAATTCTGTTGATGAGATAAGAGACCATCAGGACAGCTTGTCCCCATAAGTGTTTTGGGACATTCATAGCCAGCATTATCGTCCGTGCGACCTCCAGCAGGTGTCTGTTCTTTCGTTCGGCCACACCATTTTGTGCCGGTGTATAGGCACATAAAGTTTGGTGTAGTATTCCATGAGTGGATAAATACTCAGCAACCTTCTTATTAGTATACTCCGTACCATTATCAGACCGTAAGCACTTAATTTTAGTACCATATTGTGTTTCTATCCGGCGATGAAAATCTCGAAATGCCTCAAAGACGTCACTTTTATTCTTCATAAGGTAGACCCAAGTCACGCGAGTATAACAATCAATAAAAGTGACGAACCATCGAAAACCGTTAATATCGGTTGTAGGACAAGGGCCCCATACGTCTGAATGTATCATGTCAAATGCAGCTGAACTTCTATTTTCGGAGCTCACATACGAGCTTCTGGTATATTTTTCCAACTCACAAGCATTACAAAATAACTTCTCTTTATTATCCCTTTGATATAAGGACGGATACATTCGACTAATAACTTTAAAGGTAGAATGCCTGATACGCTGGTGATGGAGGAGCAATTCATCTTCTACATTGCTACATAAAGCGTTCGGTTGTGCGTCTGCTACTAGAGATGCCAATGCTTTGTCCAGTCCGGTCCTGTCCAAGTACCATAGCCCCTTATGCCATGTGCCAGTCCCTAGTCGCCGTGCTGTCCCCTTCTCCTGAAAAGTTACCTTAGGAATGTCAAAGAAAACAATACAGTTTAGATCAAGGATAATGACACTAATAGATATAAGATTGACAGGAAAAGAAGGAGCATGTAAGACATTGTTGAGAGTAAGGGAAGGGGTGCATACGACAGTGCCTTTACCATTACAGGTCTGGAGGTACCATCAGCAGTCTGAATGTAACGCTCCAGTCCCAAAATATGTAGGACTAGGAACGTAGACATGCCAGCTGTATTCATACGAAGTACACTCCAATATATGGAAGCCTCGTATGAATACATAAGCTGTAAAATGCAGTAGAACCATAACTAATCTCATCCACACAAAAATAAATGAATGAAAGATATCATATAAAGATAATGAATTATCTTTGGTACATGTAGTTGGGCGGAGACAAATCCACTACCAACTATGAAAAGAAATACATAGCAAAAGAAAGATTTTTGACGAGCGAAGCGAAGACGATCCAAATGCAATCATCCTCAAAGAAATAGAGATGATCACGACTAGCGCTAGAACACCTGCGAAAGACAATAGCACACACCTGGCGAGATAACCAGGTCCTCAGAGGGACGTAACAAGACACATAATATCATGCCATATAAATTGAATAAATATTGCTCAAATAAATAAGTCAATCAAATTTATAACATGGTCCAATACACACCTATTGAACGAGCATACCATCCCCCCAACCAAACAAGGACAGGAGATGATAAACTAATTCACGGCGACGTATCTTTCCATGCTATGAATCCAATATGGTATCCGGACCCCAACAAGGTTCAATACCTTCTCGTCGAAGTAGTAAGCCACACATACAACCAAACAAGGACAAGATGTGACGAACTAATCCGCGACAAGTTATTGTTCCAAGCCACGGTCAGATACAAGTACGCAAACCAAAAGTACTCGTACCTAACGGATAAAGGTGCCTGACCGTTCTAAGTGAAATGTAGTTAAGAACAATCCTTCCTACGCATGGGCCCTGGCTAAATAGGATCGGCATGGTCCCCCCTTGGGCACCAGAGGCCCCATCAGTAAGAGCATGACGTTCCGTAGAATCGTCAGTGGCCGTCAGTAATCATGGGTCATCAACTCCGTATCTCCAGCAAAGAATCCAGGTCACAAGGAAAAGTGTATCGAAGCCCATACGCTAAGGAATTGTCATCCCCGTCCAATGCCTACTGTGTTGTATCCACAACACAAAATCACTATAACCGCTAAGTCAAACTAGCATACAACCTCTATTAGCGGTTATCCCTATCGCACGGCTTGTACGTAATGGTGGCCAGCCAATCACGCACGTCTGTGTTCTATATGCGACACACAACTTCGTGGTACAACGTGTCAAGGCCAATGAATGCAACACACAAGGTGGTCCCTTAAATCTAGGTTTAATGTATAAGAAAAATAATACATAGCAAGAATATAAATGAACAGTAAGTTCTAACAGGTTATGCCATGTATCACAGTTTATTTTGCATAAAGAAAATAATGAACAATGCATGAAATATGAGCTAAAAATAAGTAAACAGCAAATGGCAAGGTGTCTTGCCTGGTATTGCCGCCTGGTGTACTGCAATGATCAAGGTGACACGAACAGCGACTTCGGTGCAACAACTATGCAAGGTAACCTCTGATGGTGGCGCGGACAGTTCCATCGGGTCCAAGAAGGTCGAGTTAGCTAGGGTCGTTAAGGAAGAGGTATGGTATTGGCATGGATTAGGAATAATGGGCTAAATCACGAGATGGAGAAAATCGAAGGGAGTCAAACATTATATAATTTTTAGAAAATATTTGATAATATTTGAAATATAAATTATTAGCCAAAATATGCTCTCAAACAAATACTAAAAAAATCGAAAGTCATTTTAGGACAACTCTAAGTTTTGTCAAAGTAGGATTTTAGTTTGAAACATATATCCCTATAAATCAAAAATATTATAAGGAAACAAAATAATAAAATTAGTTACGGCTAAGACCCATATTTTGTAAAAATAAAGCTATACTTTTTTTTATTGACTATCAAGAAATATTTAATAACATTTTAAAACTATATATATATATATATATATATATATATATATATATATATATATATATATATATATATATATATATAATATATATATATAAAATATATATATATATATATATATATATATATATATATATATATATATATGACTCTTCAAAATAATAATAGTGTCAACAATCACACTAATAATATTAAGACCAAATTACTCATAATAATATCACAAAAATGATAATAATCCTAATTATTATACACCATGTGAAATACATATATATAACTAGTTTTCTAAAAACAACAATAAAGTAATAAGAATCATATTATAAAAATAAAATAATAATAATAATAATAATAATAATAATGATAATAATAATAATAATAATAATAATAATAATAATAATAATAATAATAATAATTGTAATGATAATGATAATAATAATAATATTGATAATAATAAAAATAATAATTATAATAATAAGGCTGATTGTGAACCTATCAGTAAGGACAAAGAAAGCAGACTTTGTAAAGGAAAAAGAAAAGAAATATTAAGGGACAAGGAAGGAAAGAAAGAAAGGAGGAGAGAGGGAAGACGAGGGGAAGAAAGCGGAGAGTCGGCGAGAGGTGGGGGTCGCGGTCTGCGTGCGGCCGCACGCTCGCGCTGGCACGGCGGAGTTCGGGTGAGGGAAAGCGAGGAGCGGGGGAGAGCGGGTCAGGTCGGCGGAGGAGCGATGTGGAGGGGGAAAATCGAGAAGGGGTTCGGGATTCCGGCAGGTGGATGGAGGCGGCGGAGAGGGGTTCGGGGAAGGCTGCGGGAGAGGGTCGGGCGGAGGGTGGATCGGGGTCGCCGACGGCGGATCCGACGGGAGGAAGGAAGTGAGCGCGGAGGTCGACGCCGGGGGCGCACGCGCTTCTGGCACGGTGGCGACGGCGGTTCCGGCCGGCGGTCAGGTTAGGTTTTGGGTTTTCCTTGTTTTTTTTGTGGTGATTTATTTTGGGGACGGTGGTGGTGGTGGTTGGCGTCGGTGGCGGTATTTGTTGGCAGCAGGGGGCGGTATTGATGGAGATGCGGTGAAGATGGTCGCGGTTGGCCTAGTGTTGGCAGCCGCGGCGGGTGGACAGAGGTATCGGGCGGGGCTGGGTGTCGGCGTGGGATGGTCGGAGGAGTGTGGGGCTGCGACGGTTACCGCGGTGGCTACAGCGGTGACTGGGATGGTGGCGGTGGTGCGGAGGAGACGAGGGTGTCGTGGTGCGGCGGTAGGTGCCAGAGGTGAGGGTTGGTTGTGGCCGAGGTTCGACAAGGCGAGCAGTAGGGGCCGACGGGTCGGGGTAGCGGTTAGGATTTGGGGTTTGAGTTTGGATGAGTCGTGTTGGATGTGTCCGACACGACGGAGACGGAGGTTCGGATTTGTCGAACCCGGGATGGAGAAATATATTTGTACAATGAAACACATAGTGGATGGGACACGGACACGGTCATGGACATGATGCACTCACTTTTGTGGTGGAAAATTTGTGGAGGAATAATGAATTGGAGGAGTACCTGTCTATTTATAGGATGTGGAAATTCCCAATTGGATAAGGATTAGGAGTAGTTTAAACCCAATTTAGATAATTCAATCTACTAATTTAAGTTAATTCAATAAATCCAATCCAAATCAAAATCTAATTTAAATCTAATTAAATCCTATATTTTATTTTAAAATCAATTAAGATGAATCAAATTCCAAATATAGATATTAATCTACTATTTAAAACACATCCATAAATTAAATCAAGTTTTAAATTGCTACAAAAATTTTAAAATATGTTTTCTAAAAATACTAAAATAATAATTTCGAAAATACATTATTATTTACAATTAAACTCAATAAACATTTATGAATATATGTATATACACGAATAATATTATTTACTAGTAATAACCTTTTCACGAAAGACTTTTTATAAATAATAAATAAAATAATAATTTGAAAACTTTGGTACGATAACAAAATAATTATTATGTATATTATTTTGAAACTATAAATGATAGAAAATATTTTTCTAAAATAAGTCCGCTCGCACATATTCGCACACGTCGAGCAAATTCGAAAACGAACTTCCGCACACGACGTACAATACGACTACGTGACGTACAATACAAAATTTTAAATTAATACCAAATTTAATAAAAAATAGTAGAAATTTAGGGGTTTTACACTGAATACTCTCCGGCAACGTAGGTGAGTATAGTCCTGAAACTCACCACTGGACCCCTTGACATAGCGAGATACCCCAGAGTCCATAATCCAACCTGGCTGATGGACAGATGCAAGAGCACGTGCAGGTATACCTGTGCTGGGTTGGACAAAGCAAGTGATGTGATTCCCCGAGGTAGATGACGCCCCAGGAGTGACATAATTGTCGGCCGAACCCAGCTTTGTGCCTCGCAACTTCACAAGGAACTCCCGCTCAAGCGGGGTTATTTCTGCCAATTGATTTTCTTCTCCTTCCTTCGCCAGATGTGCTTTGTCACTACCAGAATAAGGCACTTTAGCGACGCCTAAAGTCGTCGCTAAAACGCCAAAAGACATCGCTAAAATATTGTAGCAACGTATTTAGCGACGTCTTCCTCTTGTCGCAGAAACCTTAGTCGATGTTTGGAAAGACGTTGCTGATCGTCGCCACCACCGACGTTTACTGACGCAACGATACGTCGGTAATATACCGACGTACCATTGTTTCGTCGATAAAATAGCGACGTTTATGATGTCGCTATACGTCGGTATTCCCTGGGAAAATTACCGACGTTTCTAATGTCGCTATGCGTCGGTATATAGTACCGACGTTTAATGATGTCGCTATATGTCGGTATATCCTGGGAAAATAAGGTAAAATCCTGGAATATATAGCGATGTCTACCGACGTTTACCGCCGCATACCGACGAACCTGACGTCGCTATACGTCGGTAAACTGGCAACATATGCCAGTTTAGTGACGTCTACCGACGCAATGTGCCGTCGGAAAGCATCGGTAAACGTCGCTAAATTTGAAAAAAAATAAAAATAAATAAATTGCAGTATGCAGTTTTCTCCACAGAATCATTTTCTTCCTGCAGTTTAATCTAAAACACAATACACAAGCAAATTTTATCCCTGGGTTCGTCGACCCCTTCGGTGGAACACTCAACACCGGTAAATTAACATCTAAATTAAACCAATAACATAAAATAACCATAGTCCACACAACATATGTAAACCAGTATCCAAATCGTCATGGGTCTACACAATCAATAACCAATGTATCTATGCAACCAACAAACAAATGTCACAAACAAATACAAAGAAAAAACAAGTACTCAAACACTCAATATAAATAGTCCTAACTCGGACTACTGGAGATCTGGAGCTGGAGGGGGTGCGCCGCGACGAAGGAATAAGAAAAGCTCATAGTCCTCCTGTGAAATCGACACCGATGAAGGATGTAGTGACGTCGGTGTAGTCGGTGTCGATGAAGAAGGCAGTGGCGTCGGCAGAGTCGACGATGATGAAGGCGCACCCGGAGGACGATAATGCTCCAACTCTGCAATTCGCTGGTGGTATGAATCCATGATAGATAATATTCTATCACTGCTATCAGCCATCGAATCCTGTGCCAATCTCAGCCTCTCGGCCATGGTCGTCTGTGATGCATGCAGATCCAATATGCTGCGCTCCGTCGACGCTCTAAGATCGGTGACACTCCGTTCTGTCCGCTCAGTCACATGCCGGAGCTCCATAATGCTGCGGTCGAGCGCATCCAATCGTGCTATAAGCGCAGGCTCATCCGACTGGTGCTGAGACTGGTCCTGGATCCGTCGTAGCAGCTCATCCCGGAGAGACTCCATCATCTGGTGGACTCGGGCGGACTCCTGGGACGGCTGTGGACCATGCATACTAGCGGGGGATGTCCTAGAGGACTGGCTCGCAACTAGGGCGCCATAGGATCCCGTACCGTAGTACGTACCCCTACGGAGGCCACCAGCGACGGTAATCCACAGCTCGTTCGCCGACGGAGCTTGAGTGGGCTGCGAGAAAGTACCGACCTCTCCCGCAGTAGGTGCACTAGCAGCTACCCGGTCCCGAAGCCTCTGATACTCGGCCTAGAAAGTATGGATAGTACTCTATCATTTCTAATTTCTAATTAATTACTTATTATTACTAACTACATGAATATTTATTTGCATGTATATTTACTAAGTTATATTAAAATTAACACGAAGTTTTATAACTAACAAATAGTATTGTAATACTTACATAGGCTTGCACGGCTCTCTCGTCAATAAGGGCTTCGCCCTTCCGATGGGTGGCCAGGAAGACGGTCACCATATCGGCGTTACCGACCTTCCTTACCTGTAATTAAATATATTATCTTAGTAATAATTTATCGGATTTGTATTAAAATAATATTTCTGAAAGAAAAATACGTACCAGACGACGGAAATGTTCCGTCATCGGAATCGACCCACCGCACTACTTCGAGGCATGCTGCCTAGCCGCCTTGGCCTTCTCGGACTTTTCCTTGTACCTTGGCTCGTTGAATCGAGCCTTCATCACATCCCACTGATCAGGGGTGATCCAACCTTGGATCGGCTTTCCAGCACGATCATGAGCCTTTTGATCATTGATAACGTCGCGGATCAGCTTAGCAGCAACAGCAGGAAACATCCCCTCGATCAGCTCGGCCCGATGCGGTGGATAGAAAAACATATCCTAGAAGAGTACGCAAACCAAATATTTTTCAGTAATATATAATATACATAAATCAAATGATTCATGTTAAAAGCAAATCTATTTTAACCTTGAAGCGCGCAAACCAGTAGGCCTTTCTATCGTCCGGAGCATCCGAGTAGTTTATCCAAGGACCCCCATAATTTTGCCTCAGGAGCTGGCCTAGACGTCTCTGTACTAACGGGGAACGATATCTATACAGACATATTATATTAATGAAAAAAGTTAATTTATGATAAACACAAAAAAAAATGATAAACCAAAATACTTACTTTGTACCGTCGGCCCAGATCGTCGTCCTCCTCCTCCGGATGTGCGCATGTATCATCTGTCTGATACTGGTCGGCCGCCGGCGCAGCCTCCTCCATCTGCTCATCTTCCTCCATCGTCGTATCAGCAGGAGGAATGCTACTCTCGGGAGCAGTCTCAGGCCTGGAACTAGTCGTCCCAGGAGATATGTCCCGTAGCATCGTGGCGGGCGGAGCTACTGTCCGATACACAGGAGTACTGGGCGACGAGGATCCAGAGCCGGTACCAGTAGGAGATAACGAAGAAGAACCCGTTCCTCTAGCAGTACCACCAGTAGGTACCGAAGGAGTACCCTGTCCTCTGCCAGTATCAGTACCCCGTGCCCCATGTCGGTCGGAAGTGCGGAACGATCCGCGATGACCTGTCATGCCTGATAACAACATATGATGAGATACAACAAAGACAACAAATAATAGAGACTAGAAATATGAAAGTGCAACAAAGACAAGATAATAACCAAGAACTGTGCAGCATCGGCGTTCGGTGCCTCCTCAGGTGCATCATGATCGTCCGGATCGAAACTAGACCCCGCCGCATCAACAATCATGTTCACCAACCCATCATCGTAAGCAGTGTTGTTGTGGACATCCACATAAGACTCATACTCCGATGCTAAAGACACAAGTTCTCCGTACGCGCTCTACTGATAGTAATTCGACGTAAAACCCTTCGAGTATAAATAATACATGACTTCTACTTCTGGATGATATTTCAAGTTGCGACATCTCACACACGGACACTTAATTTTGGTACCTTCCATGTACTGAGGGAATGCCTTGGCAAACTGCAGGAACTGCTGTACACCCTCTATGAATTTATCCCGCACACCGTACATATCATCAGGATGACGGTTGTACATCCACGAACGATTCCATAAGTAGTAATTCATATCCATATCCAATTGAGAATAATTCTGTAAGATAGATACATGTACATTGCAGTTAGTAAATGAATGTTAAGACAGTTTAGATATGGGTGCGCAACATAAACTGTTCATTCATTCCACATATTACAAACAAAAAATTTAAAGGAAAAACAAAAACAACTGTCTTGTGTCAAAGTGTCGTATCCGATAGATCGATACTAATCTGATACGGTCGATACTAAGTACATACGGTCGAGGTATAATTGTACTTGTAGGAGTATACAACACTAAGTACATACAGCCGATACTAATCCAATACAGTCGATACTAATCCGATACCGATTCTGATAGTCATCCCAACTGTCCAATATCGATCATTTGGGTCTACAAGAGTTACTTCACCCAGTTTGTCAAGAAAGGTAAAACTTTTTAAATTAACATCCAATATCGACCCTTTGGCCTGTGCTTTAGCAGTATCCTAACTCAAACTATCTATCCTAACTAATAAATTAATATCCTACTTTAACATCTACTAACTCTCATATTCCTTCTAACATAAACTAATATCATAATCTAAACTAACCCTTTAACTGAAAATAATATCTAAACAATGCTAATCATGAACTAACACCCTAACCTGGAAGTCCACACTGCTCAAGCACAGGCCAAATGCCAAGTTATAAGGCAAAATGCAGGCAACTGCCTGTAGCTACAAGGCAAAACCAAATGTTGACGGTATATATACCGTCAACATTTAAAAAATTTACTTGTCTTGACAAAATGAGTGAAGTAACTCTTATAGACCGAAAGGATACTCTATACACTCTATGTAATACGATATACCAATCATACCTACACTTGTAGGATACTCTATACACTGTAGTAATGAATTGTCCTTACTAATGATGCTCTTAGGTAACATATTTAACAGATAATATTTTTATGTTGCACTTACGCATTTGTAGCTATAAACTGCTTGAGCAACAACATATAGGTATGAGAATCGGTATCGAACTATTCCTATGAGTATTGGTATCGGCGATATCAGTAGTAGACTTACTAGCAAGGGTTTTGGTCAAACTCTAGTCCACAAGTTCAATTAGCCTATTGGGTTCATTTCTAGGTAATCCTATAAATATCTCAGGGTATAGGCTAAGGTACACTAGGTCAAGCACATATGTATACCATATATATACAATAACATATATATATATATATATATATATATATATATATATATATATATATATATATATATATATATATATATATGTTAGGGTTATATACTAAAAGCATCACTTTTGTAGTAACCTTACTTTCTTAAATTTTGAATGAGAATCATATGGGCAAATGTTTGTATATTGTATTTGTTGCAAGTGTTAATGCAAATGTTTGATATTCTATATTGTAGATAATATGGTGTGTGGTGTCACACAGAAGATCATATTATCAGTTTCCTATGGAGTATATAAATAGTTCACAACCTAGATAGACATGGACAATCTATTGGAAAGGTTGTAGTATAATCTGGTATTAGTCTATCTTGACTATAGGTTTACACTAGTACACTTTGTGTGTATTGAACAGGACCATTAAATATTGTTTTCTTTGTACTGACTACATAAGAGAACAAACACCTCAGTTATTATGGATGCTTGTGCTCTTAATCCGGATATAATAACGGACATGTATATGCAGTGTGCATTACTTTGACTCATAAAAGAGTGAGATTCATTATGGATCAACAACCTCTATGAATTGGGTAATAATATTGTATGTATGATGGGCTGTTGATTATAAATAGAATCAATGTCCTGATACATGGGGTTAATGATGTCCCCTTAAGGAGCTCATAAGGATTGTCATGTAAACCCTGCAGGTGGATTATATTCGACATGACAAATAAAGTTGAACGGTACTACTTAAGGATAAAAGATGTCGAATCAATATAGTTGTCAGTAACTTAATTTGATCGATGGACATACGATATCTTAACATGGGGAGCCAAACGAGCATATAATAAAAGGAGCCCACAAACATAATTTGGGATTAGGGAGGTAGTACAACAATAGCTCATTAATGAACCGAGCTATTGTTAATGGGCCTGGATTGTGTGTTCAGGCTAAACACGGAATATCCAGATCCGTTAGGAGGCCTAACCCTAATTTCTTCTCATGGTCCCTGCCGTAGCCTATATATATCCTCTATTCTCTGGCCGCCAGATTACTGATCAGAAATCTGAAACTTTCTCTAAATTCGTGATTCACGTAAGGAGAGAAAGAGAGGGCTGCCAAGGAGAAGAAAAGGTTGGGAGATTGTCGCCCATACGACGTCCAACTCGAGGAAGGAATACGTGCAGAAGATCTTGGGGTCGTCTGCTCGAGATTGCCAGGAATTACTTATCTCCTTTCCGCCGTAGGTATAATCCGTGAACCCTAGTTTTCGCCTATGAAGGGTTAGAACACGTATTAGATCTGTTTAACTTTCTATCGATCAATACGCACACCAAAGGAAGGGTCCTGGGAATCCTCAGTTCCATCAATATATACATATATCCTCTCATAAATATAGTATAACTCGTATCCCAACAATACCTATATATACTATATATATGAAACTGTAAACCCAAACTTATCCCAAACTGGTATGTAAACCCACAAACTGAACTGAACTACAACCCAAGATAACTCATAGACTCACAAACTCAACCTGGGAATCAAACTCAAAAGCAAACCCTAACTCAGAACTCACCCAAACTCCCAAACAACATACAACATTCAATTATATAGTCTATTTATATAAATACAGAAATAATGTAAGAATCGTATCAGTCTACAGAACTAACATTTAGGTTAGGGTTTACCTAGTCGGGGCCGGAGGAGCGGGTCGTCGAGGGGGCAGGGGGTCACCGGTGGGGAGCTGGAGATGGGGATGAGCGGGGTCGCCGGTGGGAGCAGGGTCACTAAGCGGGGTCGCGGAGGGTCGGGGGCCGAGGGGGGAGGGTCGCCGAGGGGAGAGGGGGTCGCCGGAGGCCGAGGGGGGAGGGGGTCGTCGGAGGCCGAGGGGGGAGGGTCGCCCTGGGGGAGCGTGCTTTCGTTTGGGAAAATTTTGATCAAAAAATAATGGGGAAAATGAAAACTGAAAGCCCTATATTTTCAATTTAGCGATGTCATACATGTACGTCGGTAAACGTCGCTAATATTAGTAAAATTAGCAACGTTACAGTAGTTACGTCGGTAAACGTTGCTAATATCAGTGATATTAGCGACGTTCGCCGACTTATCCATGACGTACGTTTTCTTATACACAAAAAAGTCGCAAAACGTCGCTGATCGTCGGTAATAGTGACGTATTGCGACGTTTATAGATTACGTCGCTAATTCCTTAAACGATAGCGACGTTTTAATAAAACGTCGCTAATTGTGTCGCTAATATGACTTATTCTAGTAGTGTGTGTCCTCCAAAATAATCTCTCCTTCTACCAGCATATCCTCCTCTACCACCACGACGTCCTCCACGTCCCCGTCCGCGATCACTACACTGACTTCGCAGGGGTTTTGGACAAAATCTAATGTAATATCCGGAGTCACCACAGTTGTGGCACACACCACTCACAGATGGAGGTTGAGTGAAAGCAGCAAGGACAGACTTTTCAACTGCGGCTTGGTCCCCCTGGAAGGAGCCCTTATTGGGAATCAACTTTAATCGGGCTTCTTCCTGTGTCATGACAGCTATAGCTTCCTCCAAGACTAGAAGCGTGGGTTGGGACAGGAGAATATTCCTTCTCTGCTCAAACACAGGGTTGAGCCCCTTCAGGAACTTCATCATTCGCTGTCGCAAAATATAAGCCAGGAACGTCTGAAAATACTTCACAAATGTCGGTTCAACTTATGCTATCTTCCATCCCAAGAGGATCATAGTGATCCAGATCAGACCAGTACTTCTTCAACAGGGCCGCGTACTCAGAGATGGTACGGTCGTCTTGGGCCACCCTATCGAGTTCATCCTGAAGTTGGAAGACCCGTATAGGGTTGCCCGAGCCTGAGTACATATCCTTTAAAGTTCGTCATATATCAGCGGCAGCCTCCATCGTCTCGACATTGCCCGACACCTGGTCGGTCAAGGAGACTGTTAACCACCCAGCTACGACGTTGTTGACAATCTCCTAGATAGTAAACTCCTTTGAGGAGGGATCGGATGGCGCCTTTGTTTTACCATTGACATAGCCAACCAAGCCACGTCCCTTCAGCGTCCGCATCGCCTGCCTCGACCATTTCAAGTAGTTGGACATTCCTTCCAACTTTGTTTCCAGCTTTTCCAACTTTTTTATTTTGTAGGGTGACGGATCAACATCAGTATAGGTCACTCGTGGGGTTGTCTCAGTTAATCTCTTTGATAAGATCTCATCAACCAGGCCTTCATCTTTTCTGCCGTCAGTTTACCACTGATAGAATCCATGTCATCTTCAACTGTGAGTAGGGAGGTCTTGTTGTATCACTAGTCGTTGTCTTCGTCGTCGTCTGCTAACTACTGGGTGTCCTGATCTCGGGTGTCTATGTCATCAACTATAGAGACCGGGGGAGAACAACAAGGGGCCTCCTCACAGAAATTCTTCAGGCATACGAGCAATTAGAACCGCGTCATAATGACGAGGGTAGATAGTGCAAGCATAACCAATTGAACCGTGACTTCGTGCATGATCGATATTTTCAGAACTCCGAGTAGGAGCTATGCGAAAATAACGAACTTTTGTAAGCACTTCCAAAGAAGGTGCAAAAAACAAAAAACTGGGGGCACTGCACAGCAGTTCCGGGGGGGGGGGGGGGTGGGTGGGCAGGTCCGGGGCGCTGCACCGCATGTCCGGGGGGGGGGGGGCAGGTCCGGGTTGGGGGAGGGGCGCTGGAATAGTAGATCGGGGGGTGGAGGGCTGGCGTTAGGGAGGGAGGGGTAGTCCGGGGCGCTGCACCGCAGGTCGGGGGGGGGGGGGGGGGGGGGGAAGGAGCTGGAATAGTTGATCGGGGGGTGGGGGGGCTGGCGTCAGGGAGGGAGGGGTGGTCCGAGGAACTGCACCACAGGTCGGGAGGGAAATTTTTTTTTTTTGAACCTGACTCTGATACCAAGTTGAAATGAGTGGAATTTCTCAGATGATTTTATTGATGGGCTCTTGCTACTACTTATAGATATTACACCTCCTCTTCACAATACAACTTTCGATGTGGGACTAAAGTCCCTTATTAATTTTCAACATAAGCCAACTCGACACTGAGGTGAGTTTGAAGCCAGTTGTTGACACTACCACAGAGATTTAAGAACAAGAGGGGGTCTTTCCAACCTTCCTCAAAAGTCCTATGAGGTGATGCTCTCTTGTGGCCATATCTGTAGACAGTTTCCTTGAGGACACCACTGGGACATGTTGGTCTATGTACACTATCTTTCTGAGCTTGCTTCCAATGGCTCAATAGTTGGCATGTACCTTTGGATTTGGACATGACCCACTAGCACAAGTTCCACCCCAATCTAAGTAAATTTTCTGTCATAAAAAAGTAACATAATTGAGCCAAGTGTAGAAAGAAAAATATCATGAATATTTGATAATTAAGGTGCCACGAGTATTTGATTTCAATTTTTTTTTTCTAGCCAAAATTTGTACTAGTTAAGCATTGCAGCGGGCTCTTATCCGCACTTAAAAAATACTAACCAACCAAGAGGCTCTCCAAAATGTAAGCGTGTTCTAGCAAGTAAATAGTAGCCCAAGTAGGAACACTCGAAAAGTATAAAAAGAGGGAAAAAAATGGGAGGAAAAGAAAAAAAAAAAAAGTTAAATTGGAAACGGATTGGGTGTGTTATTTAGAGTGTGTTGTATGACAATATCAATATAACACTCCAAAAGTACTTGTTTATACAAATTTCAAATTATTTGCTACATTCATGCACTCATTTGGCGAACACCCTTTTTCTCTCCTCTTTTTTTTATTTTATTTTATTTTATTTTTTTTCTCTCACCACTCCCTATCTTTATTATATATATTTATATAATTTAAGGCTTGAACTAGACTAGGGTCTCAGACTTTGGGCCTAAATCGAGGTATATATTACCATCAGGTCCGGACTTAATGTGAGGCCTATGAGACGACTGTCTAAGGCCCAAAATTTTAGAAAACACCAAATTTTTTAATAATATTTAATGTATATAAGTTCAATTCTGAAAAAGTGTTCGATAAACTCATTTTAGTTGTTCTACTCTTTCAAATTTTTTTACTCTGCATAACTTAATTAGTATTTTTGCCTGCAAAACAACGATACGAGATATTTAAGTGATTATGTGATGCCTTTGAACAAGCGGTTGATGACCTAAAGGATTTTTTCTTATCTTTTTTATTAATATCATTATGAACAACACCAAATATTGTTAGCTTTCTTTTTATTTATTTGTGTGGAACATCAGCTTTATTTTGTTTTGTTTTCGAACACCTTCAATTTTAGTAGTATTTTATTATAATGTATATTACTTTAGATATTATTGTTTTGGTGTTTTAACTTTTAAATTTTGTCTAGGTAATACTATTGTATCATCGGTGATGAAAAAAAGAATGAACGAGACATCATTTTAGAGTTCGTCTCAGACCTCAAAATCTAAAATCCGGCACTGATTGCTATAAGCTCTCAAGTCCTTGGTCGAAGTCGAATAACGAGTCAAAAAGTCGATCAAATTTAGGGCAACAGTATCTGATCCGTCGAAGACATTTGAAGCCCCAAGACAAGATTTTAAATGTGTTTCAATTCACCACATCTACTTATTTAAAAGTATACATTTTTATAAACCGATTATTTTATTTTTATATTGAAGGCCCAAGACAAGATTTCAAAATGTGTTTCAATTCACCCCCATCTAATATTTAAAAGTATAAATTTTTATAAACCGATTATTTTATTTTTATATTTAGGCTTTGTTAAGACTTTGTCGGAAATATTATATTGGGACAAAACCTCAGACCTATAAAGGCTTTGTTAAGATTTTTTTTTTTTAAATCTTGGAATCTTTCAGCTATTTTTGGATCCTGTTTTATATATATATATATATATATATATATATATATATATATATATATATATATATTTTATATATATATATATATATATATATATATATATATATATATATAAGTTGGTTTAAAAAAAAGGTTGGTTTAAAAAAGTATCAGGGAATGCGGCCTTTTGTTGTATCATGTAATTCTGTTAAAAGTTATCAATAAAAGGTTGGTTAATATATATATATATATATATATATATATATATATATATATATATATATATATATATATATATATATATATATATATGTTATTGCTGGGGCACAATTTTTTCGATGGAAAACTGTAACGACCCGCTCCGTCCTAGTGGAACGCCGATTCAAACGGCAAGTGCAACGACTCAAACGAGCCGTCGACCCACAGAGTTGGCATCGGCCTGATGAAGAATCGATGCAAGGCTTATATTGGCCCGTCAAGATGAATCCAGACTTAGACTTTTAAAGGCGCGCTCGGAGTATCGCTCGGCCGATGCGAACATCGCTAAGGTGGGTGGCTCCGATGAACCCGTCTTTGCTTAGCCTAGACACATAATAATGCGGCACATTTGCTAGAATCGCTAGGCGATAACACCATGCATGCTAATAAATGAATCAACGCACCTAGCTAAGGGAATAATCCCGTCTTGCATGCTTGTTTAGAACATGGAAAAGAACTCGGCAAATATAGAAACTCTCGTACCGCGCTCTACGCTCGTGCTAAGGCACAAGCTCACGTTCAAGTCCCGTACGCGCTCAACAATGAAACAATGAATGTGTTACAACAATGAAACGGAAGACTATCGACATAGTCGTTCCGAGTAGAGTATAGCAACATTGAAAGACTTCGGGACCGATGGGTCGCCAAGGCGACTCCCGCACGGGGAGTTGCAAAATGTATAAATGAATGAATGAATAAGTGAATGAATGAATCCACGAATGAATGAATGAATACATGAAAACGAATGAATGAACGAACAAGTGAAAGAAAGAAATGAAAGAGTGAATACAAGATAAGACATGAAAGACGTTAGCGACAGGTATGACGGGCACGTGCGACGGGGCTCGCTACCCGCGCCGCACGGACGCCAACCTGGTCAATAACGCATTGTGGCTAAAGACAGCCGTTGTGTTAAATGACAAGTAAAATACGAAATGGTCGTGGACAAACGGCACGGGTGATGGGGGGAATACCGTGGCCGTCATGAGGAAGGATTCTGCGGCACGGGCGATGGGGGGGAATACCGTGGCCGGCCTAGGCGGAATCAGACATGGGGCTTACGGGCTGCTTTGAGTGGGGGCTCGGCCGCTCAAAGAGACGTAAGGCCAGGCATTTCAAGAGACTATCAAGGTGTACCAGCCATCACGCTTCGATAGGTGAGAATGCCCACGTGATGTCTAAAATGGCTTGTAAAGCCAGCGACCCATGCATGTAGATTAAGTGGACTATGCTGGTGGCAATCTACGTACAAGTTCTTGCATTGAAATCAAAGTAGTCTAAGTAAACTGAATGAAGTGTCTCCAGAACATGCTTGAAATGTAATCTCCTGAACATGCTTGAAATGTAATCTCCTGAACATGCTTGAAATGTAACATGCTGAACATGCTCGATATGTAACACTCCTGAACATGCTTGAATGTAATACCCTGAACATGCTCGAAACGTAACACTCTGAAAACATGCCTATGACGTACTAGAACATGCCCACGACGTGCTAGAACCCGAGACATAGACACGCCCGTAACATTGAATGTTTACATGAATCACGTCAAGTTACTTCATGTTAATTGTTGATTAACTTGGTTTACTTGGACAGGGAAGGCCGGACGGTAAGTATGGGTAAGTCGTGCATGTATTTTAATGCAGACACTTGAATTCGGCAACACGATATGGGTTACGATATATGCCATGAAACTGATCCTAAGGCAAGATTAGAAAGACAATGAACGATAGACGGTGCACAAAAGTAAATGCAACGTGTTTGGTAATGATAGCATTGTGGGTGAGGTAGCCTCCCCACCAGTGCATAACAATGTACTGATAATCCCACAGTCTACTTGCAGGAAGCAGGAAACGTCGGCGGATGCGGAGTTTTTCTCGAACGTGCTAAGGCGCGGAGCTATCTTTGGGGCCTTGGAACGTTGCAGAAGCTGAAGCACCCTATACAGGACATAATGTATCGGAACATCGCCATGTATCATTCCATCTTGTAAGCCACTTGGCACGCCTTTTATGTTTCAGAGAGAGAGCTCGAGCGATTTGTAATATCGGCCTAGCGCCGCTTGTAACCTTCTTGAATATCAATAAAGAGTTCGAATTCGCTTCTACTTGTGATTATTTACTTTTCGCTGCAATGGGGACACTCTATGCGACTCTGTGGCCTAGCTCGAATCGGCCGTTTCTGGACTTGGCCTTGCACGGGCGCAACCTAGGCCCATGCGGCATCACGCCTTAGCGAGGACGATCGCTCCTACGAGAGCGGAGCGTGACAAAACTGAGAATATGAAACAATTGTAAAAACAATGTTCCAACGCAACACTTTTAGGAAAGTTGCACAAGGATAACGAAGATCTAAAAAGATATCGTTATGATATTACGAGAATCTAAAAAGATTTCGTAATCATAGCAATCAGATCGTAAAACTTCTAAAAAGAAGATACAATAAGAATTACTGGCAGTAACGAAGAAGGTAACTGGCGAAAGATGGAAGAACGCCTGCTGGGATGAATGATCACCGTTGCTCAAAGCTTTATTCGCCCTACGCGAACAACTTCCAGGAACCAGCAAGTTCGTCGGAGAACTTGGAACACTCCTGCTCTTCTGACTCCTCGGACGGACACGAACTCCCGTGCAAGAGCAACGCTGGTGCGACACCTTTTCTCTCTCTCGAAGGCTGCAGATCAGAACTGTGTTAAAGAACACGTCTAAAATCTCTGTTTACTTGTGCTAAAGAACACTTCGTAAACTTTCTGGTGGCTTCTCTTTCTGTTCTGTAACCTGTGAGAGAGGAGGAGGAGGCCTTATATAAGCCCCTGCAACAATTGCCCGGTTAGCACAATGTTAGGGACGTAGTAGTAACCACCCCGAACATGGAGCAACCGCTCAGAACATGCAAGGACACGTTCTGCTGGAAGTTGTGCCACCAGCGTAATTTACACTTTACGCACACAGCCCCTTTTACGCACCCTACGCACACTACGCACTCTACACACACTGCGTACGCTGCGGACACTGCGCACTCTACGCACGCTGCGTACGCTGTGCACACTGCACGTACTGGGCTGCGAACTGGGCTGCGTAACTGGGCCAGCGTAACTGGGCTCGCGTAACGGGCCGCGCAACGTGGTCGCGCAAGTGGCTCGCGCAACGAGCGCAACTTAAGCGCACTATGCGCCTAGCGACGATGCTGACGTGCTAAGTGCAAAGTGCGCCAACAAAATGCCACATTACACCTCATGAGCCCTTGAGCCCGAGCCCGAGTCCGAGTCCGAGTCGCTAAGCGCCAACGGGGCTTAGCTCCTATGGAAATAAATTTCCCAAGAGCAAAAAGCATGAATGCTTTAATTGTTGATTTTAGCCTTTTTCCCATTAGAAAAATAATTCCACATGGCAAACCCATGTGCACCTCCACACCACATGTGCATCTCCAATAATAGCAAAGCTAATATATAGAGATACAAACCATTTGTTTATCCGATGTGGGACTAAACCTTTCTAAAGGAAAAACCAAAAACCCAACAATCCCCCACATATCTCTATATATGGATATAAGTGTTCTCCACAGTAACTGTCCATCGTGCATTAGGAGAGATGTCGCTTACGACTTGAATCTTTCCGCATGGGTCAAAAATCAAACTATAATACAATAATGGACTAAGCCTTGAATTCTGCATCATAGCTGAAATTCTTTCCACTCACATAATGTAGTTACATGTGCTTCTGGCTACACATTAAAGGCCCTGTGCCAGCCTGGTTTCAGTGTATAATTTTGGGTGTCTACAAGTTTACCCTCAAGAGACGGCCTGATATCTCTGTCATACACTATAGGTGAGTTCATTATAAAGAGACATGGCATGAAGCGCTTTGCGCTTCCCTTGCGGTGCTACGCCGCTATGATATGGCTTAAAGCCGAGACCTTATCCCGTACCGGGAACCTCATCGTAGTGTCATACTACAGTAGCATGAGGCAACCGCCTCTTTGTAGTGCCAAACTACCCAGCATGAAGCCTTAGGCTCCCTTGCGATGTTACGCCGCAACGACATGGCTTGCAAGGCCGAGGCTTTATCCCTAACCGGGTACCTCATGGTGGTGTCGTGCCACTGTAACATGAGGAACTCCTCCTCTTTGTAGTGCTGACTACACCCCTCTTTATATTTAACATACAGCATTAGGCTAACTGCCTATTTGCGGTGCTACGCCGCTGTGACTTAGCCTGCAAAGCCGAGGCTTTGTCCTATTCCTGGGCAGCACCCCACATATAGGAACCTCATTGTGGAGTCACCCCACTGTAGCATGGAGTTTCACTCCTTGTAGTGCTGCTCTACCGTGCTGTCACGCCCCAGAACCAGAATACTGGAGAGCGGGGGAATGACTCAGCCAGCTACGTATTACGGGTAGATAAATACCGTATAATACGATCAATGCTGTCTAACCAGACGAGGGGGTGCATACTACATGAAAGTCTTACTATGGTCACTTCACATCTATTGTCTCAATCATTCAAAACAAGAAACAGAAATAGAGAACATGCGAGATAAAGCAGTAAGGCGTCCCAAACGCTTAGTCAAAATGTTCTTGAGACCTAGCTTCACAAAATATAGCCAGATGGTATAGTAACATATACACAATTGTTATCAGCTGCAGTCTGACTTAATTATAATTATATAAAAGTAAGTGCAAGACAATCCGACTAACATGTCGGTGCCAAACGGCTAAGTATAAAGTAAATAACAAAACGAGCTGTGAAGTAAGGAACCCACTCGAGTCCTCCTGCGATCATTCCCCTAGTATTGACCATCTTGGAGGTAGAAGTAAGCTGGATCCTCGAGGACTGGCTCTAAATCTGGCCATGCAAAACCAGAGAGGTTAGACCTCTAATAGCAAGTACCGCAAGGGACCACGATATGAAGGATTAAACCAGTAAGTAAGAGGATATAATAATAGATCTCTGCTTTCCACTAGGATTCACATAACATCACGACACTTCGAACCAACCTTCCAACCAAACAAGGACAGAAGTTGGCCCGTCATGTCCTGACATTCTGATCATCTCAGTTAGGCAACAGAGTAGGTACAGTACACAAACAAGTCAATTTAAACGGCCATACAACTACTACGGCTTGCTACTGTGAGTTCCAAGTTACCTTGGAATTACGCAAATAGGGATTCCTCAGTTCTCACTATGTGCAAGCAAGGCTAGTCTATCCAATCAATCAATTGCGCCAATCATGTAATTAGACGAGTCCCAGCGGGACGCCCGCCGTTAATATATCATGTACAATAATATAAGCAGATACCGTTCTCTGCCCGTGTGACAGATTTACAGTATCTGTGGGAACCAGCCGGCCTGTCGGGCACTACTAGCCCCAAGAGGGCTGCCATGTAATAACTCGGGAATCCATTCTCTCCATGCCATCATTATTTTATTTGACTTAATGGTCTCTACGTTGAGTGAAGTTCCATGCCGTGGATCATGGTCATTCAAATGAGTACTTTTGTACGGGGTACGATATGAACAACTCTACAATGATACCCGTGCGGCTAGGTTGTAGGTCTTACATAGCGTAATGCAACAATCAAACTAACCACGAAATAATCATGCCTTGACCATAAAGTACACATGCTATTTTTGTAAGATAAATAAATAACTAAATAAATAGATAAATAATTTGAAGCCTGCATGTGTCTGTATGCCAATATTTGGGATCGACTAATCGATTGCAATAGTTCATTACATGAACGTGTCTCATTCATTCAATTCAATAAAAAGACTAGCCAGTCTCTTAGTTCCAACTAGGAACGCATGATCAATTTTAGTCAAGATAACCATTATTATCAATGGTAACAAGGCATGAAAGTCAATGGGGTCGAGTCTACAACTCTCATGGTTAAATTCCAGTCATACTGGGTATCCATGGATCAATCAGGACACAAGGCGCATTCCACATAACAATCTGTATTAACAATATTAACATATCATGATTTTATCAAGTTCATGCCAAAAGGCATAAGGATATAATAGAAGAATTATCATGCCATCATTAAATGAATAAGTTATGGAACAAATAGAAACACTCAGGTCAGGAAGTCACGCCAACAAGTCTATGCTAAGGCCAACAAGGCACGCCAAGTCTAGTAGGTAGGAGTGAGCGTGTAAACAGTGTGAGCGTGAAAAGTGGTTCACGTTGGCACGCACAGTGTGAGCGTGAAGGGTAATTCATGCACTCATAATCGTGAGCGTGAAAAGTGTGACAAGAAATTCACGCACGCACGCAAGACGTGAGCGTAACTCAAAATTCACGCTGGCATATAAGGGCGTGAGCGTGACTAAAAATTCACGCTAACACGTAAGAACATGAGCGTGACTGAAAATTCACGCTAACACGTAAAGACGTGTGTGTGACTGAAAATTCACGCACGCACGTAAGAACGTGAGCGTGACTAAAAATTCATGCTAACATGTAAGAACATGAGCGTGACTCAAAATTCACGCTAACATGTAAGAATATGAGCGTGACTCAAAATTCACGCTAACATGTAAGAACATAAGCGTGAATCAAAATTCACGCTAACATGTAAGAACATGAGCGTGACTGAAAATTCACGCTAACATGTAAGAACATGAGCGTGACTCAAAATTCACGCTAACATGTAAGAACGTGAGCGTGACTCAAAATTCACGCTAACACGTAAAGACGTGTGCGTGACTAAATTATCACGCTGGCACGTAAGAACGTGTGCGTGACTAAAAACTCACGCTGGCACGTAAGAACGTGTGCGTGACTAAAAACTCACGCTAAGTTGGGAGATCAAAACCCATGGTCAACCGAAAATACAACCACTCAGATCTGGAAGAAACAAGCCAAAGAAATCAAATATGCTAAGTAGTAAACTCTCTCAGAATCATGAGAGGAAGAGAAATGAACCATAAAAATGGTTCTCCAAGTGGAAGCAAGAAGCAAGATTGCACTTGACTGCTGTTGGGTTGGTGGAGAGAGTGATGAGGAAGAAGAAGAAGTAATGGAGAAGGAGAGTTATGAGGAGAGAGAAGGAGATGGGGGTATTAAATAGGAAGGGTGGTGGTAGGTGGGGTTATTAGGTCGGGTTTAACCGGGTCCATCCAAGGCCAACCCGAAAGCAAAGTAGAGAGGTTAAAAGCAGAAAATAAAATGCAAAAATAAAATACAGGAATAAAATACGGATAATTAATTAACATGAAATTAAAGGAATTTAAATACAGGACAATACATGATAAATACTAAATAAATATACATGAGTTGCACATGTATAAAAATACGCATTCTGGGAACGGAAAGTGAGATCTCTACCCACCTTAGAAAAATTTCGTCCTCGGAATTTTAAATCCAAGCAGGTAGAAATATCGGAGCTAAACTTAATACAAGCAATTCTAGTGAGCAAGCAATCATTATTACCATATCAAAAAGCAAGTACTATATATGTAAATCCATCATTCTACGATATCAAGTAGCTCTACCCATAAGGCGATAAGCATAAAGAATCAGGACAATCGAGGTATACAGAAAGAGATATACCTTGTGAGTCAAATAGGTGTGGATACCGTGATCGGATATCATCCTCACGTTCCCACGTTGACTCTCCCAATGAGTGATGACCCCAAGCAACCCGGACAAGACTAATTGTTCGGTTCTTAAGTATCTTCTCTCTTCGGTCCAAAATAGACACAGGCTGTTCCTCGTAAGACAGGTTGGTACCAACAACCAGCTCAGAATGATCGAGGACATGGCTTGGGTCCGATACATACCTACGTAATTGAGATACATGAAACACGTCATGCACCTCTCGTAACGAAGGCGGGAGGGATAAACGATAAGCAACATCGCCTATCCGATCAAGGATAACAAATGGGCCCACGTACTGCGGACTCAATTTCCCGCGAACGCCAAATCTAATGATCCCACGAGTAGGTGAGATCCGCAAGAATACGCGGTCCCCAACAGAGAACTCTAACGGCCTGCGATGCTAGTCCGCCCAATGACGATGCCGGTCCTGCGCAACTCGAAGTCACTCTCTAATTCCCTTAACCACTTCAACCGTCTGAACAATCATTTCTGGGCCTAAAATCTTCCTCTCTCCGATATTATCCTATGCAAGCGGCGACCTGCACTTCTTACCATATAGTGCTTCAAACGGCGCCATCTGGATACTGGCTTGATAACTATTGTTATATGAAAACTCGACTAAGTGCAGGTGACTCTCCCAAGACCCTCCAAAATCTAGAGTACAAGCTTGTAACATGTCTTCTAAAGTCTGAATCGTTCTTTCTGATTGCCCATCCGTCTGCGGATGGTAGGCCGTGCTAAATCTTAACTTGGTACCCAGACTATGATGTAAGCTCTTCCAGAAATGTGATGTAAAACGGGTATCTCGATCCGACACAATACTGATAGGGACTCCATGCTGCCTGACTATCTGTTGCATATACAACTCTGCCAACTTTTCTGTAGATTGCCTACTCTGAAAGGAAGAAAGTGTGCTACCTTCGTAAGTCGGTCCACTATCACCCAAATAGCGTCCTTACCACTTGGTGATCTCGGTAAACCGGTCACAAAGTCCATTGTAATATGCTCCCATTTCTATTTCGGAATAGGAAGCGGTTGTAATAACCCAGCTGGCCTCTGCTATTCTGCCTTCACTTGCTGACATACCAAGCAACGGGAAACAAATCTAGCTATCTCACTCTTCATCCCGTTCTACCAGAAATGCTGCTTGATATCTTGGTACATCTTGGTCCCTCCAGGATGAATAGAATACTGAAAACTGTGAGCTTCTGCCATAACCTCATATCTGATATCTCCACTAGGCACACATAGACGTGATCCAAACCTAAGTATACCATCTTCATGAATTCTCATCTCCTTCCTGAGTCCTGACTCACATTCTGCTCTAAGCTTCTGAATCCTTGGGTCTTGTGCCTGAGCTGTCTTGATCCTGCCTACCAAGTCGGATTGAACTTGCAGACTTGTTAGAACTCCTACATCACCAGGAAGTATAACTTCGATGCCCATCTCCTGAAGGTCTTCTAAGATATGCCTCTGTGTTGTCAACATAAATGCACCGCCTCTCCTGCTGAGAGCGTCTGCTACTACATTAGCCTTGCCTGGATGATACTGAAGCTCCACATCATAATCCTTGATCAACTCCAACCATCTTCTCTGCCTCATGTTTAGTTCCTTCTGAGTAAAGATGTACTTCAGACTTTTATGATCTGTGTACATCTCCACTCGGTCAGCATATAAGTAATGCCTCCATAGCTTCAGAGCAAACACTACTGCCGCTAACTCCAAATCATGAGTTGAATAATTCTTCTCGTGGTCCCAAAACTGCCTAGATGCATATGCTATCACCTTCCCATGTTGCATAAGGACACATCCAAGTCCTTTACCTGACGCATCACAATATACTGTAAAACCTCTGGGTCCAACTGGCAATGTAAGAATAGGTGCTGATATCAACTTCTGCTTCAAAGTCTCGAATGATGCCTGACATTCTGTCGACCAAACGAATGGTACATCCTTTTGGGTTAAGCGGGTCATGGGTGCTGAAAGCTTTGCAAAGTCTGACACAAACCTTCTGTAATATCCTGCCAATCCCAAGAAACTCCGTACATCTGCTACGGTCTTGGGTACTGGCCAACTTTCTACTGCTTCTATCTTCTTGGGATCTACTGCTACTCCAGCTACTGATATGATATGACCCAAAAATGAAATATGATCCGACCAAAACTCACACTTACTGAGCTTGGCATACAACTGGTTCTCTCTCAAAACCTGTAATACTTTCCTGAGGTGGTCTTCATGCTCCTCTTCACTAGCAGAGTATACGAGAATGTCGTCAAGAAACACAACGACAAACTGGTCTAAGTATGGCATAAAGATGCAATTCATCAAATCCATGAATATTGCTGGAGCATTAGTCAAACCAAACGACATTACTAAGAATTCATAATGCCCATACTTCGACCTGAATGCTGTCTTGGGAATATCCTCCTTCCGAACCCTCACCTGATGGTACCCTGAACGAAGATCTATCTTAGAGAAAACTCTAGCTTTGCTCAACTGATCAAATAAGTCGTCGATCCTGGGTAATGGGTACTTGTTCTTCACTGTTGCCGCGTTAAGCTTCCTGTAGTCAATACACAATCTGGATGACCCATCCTTCTTCCCCATAAGTACCACTGGTGCTGCCCATGGTGACACGCTAGCTTGGATGAACTTCTTCTTCTTCAGTTCCTCTATATGCTGATATACCTTGGCCTACTCTGAATCCGTCATTCTGTAAACTCGATCTGATATCGATTTAGTTCCTGGTGCCAATTCTATACTAAACTCAATATCTCTAACCGGTGGTAGACCTGTAAGTTCTTCAAGAAATATGTCTAGAAATTCTTCAACTACCTTCGGAATCTGAACTTCTTCCATTGCCGTTACTACTCCCTGCTCTTGCTGAGTTGTCTCTGATCTGACTAAGGTGAATCTCTCCATGCCTGGAATATCAAAAGATATACTCCCTCTACGACAATCTATTGTCGCATGACTGTCTTTCAGCCAGTCCATGCCTAAGATAACGTCGAAATTTCCAACATGAAATTCTATCAACCGGGAGGGTAAGGAATGCCCGCAAACTACAATGCTATATGCTAAAATAACTCTACTGACTCCTATGAGCCCATTACCAGTGAGTATATTCAACCTCCCTGGCAATGCCTCGAACTCCATTCCTAGTCGTGTCGTAAATTGTGTAGATATAAATGAATGTGATGCTCCCGAATCAAACAATGCTACTGCGGGATATGAGGCGAAGAGAATGTTACCTGCCACAACATCTCCCGATGCCAATGCCTCCTCCAAGGACAGAGTGAATGCTTGCCCTCGACCTTCTTGCTGGTTTCCATGCTGTGGCCTAGCCTGGTGCTGCTGCTGGCCTCTTCCTTGATGATGTTGGGGTGGTCTGTGCTGGTGTTGCTGCATCGGCGGTCCCTGCTGCCGAAACATCTGAGCCTACGGCAGTAACGGACGCTGTGCCAACGGCCTTACTGCCACCGCTGGTCTTCGATACTGTCCTGCCCTGGTGCTGGCAGAGCAGAAAACTGCTGCACTGGTCCTCCTGACCTCGAATTCATGGGACATGTGGTAACCCGATGGTCTAGATTTCCACATATCAGACACAGTCCATTCAATGTCCGACACACATCTCTAGTGTGTCCCATCTTCCCACAATAAGTGCAGCCCGCCGGGGGTTGCTGGTTCTTCCTCTGTTGCTGTTGCTGCTGCCTGGGTGGTGGTGCTGGTCCTCGTATCGCCACATTGTGGATACGAATGCCAGTGGATGGTGCTGTTTTTGTGGTGCTGCTCCTCCTCCTCCTTCAATCTGACTGTGGGATCTCTTCTGACCCCCAGTCCTTGCCGCAAGCCTCTGAATGGTGATCTCATGCCTTCGAGTTGCCGTCAATACTTCATCAAAAGTTTGGTAATTGTGCCCCTCTATCAATTGCAAGAGTTCAAGATGAAACCCTTGCTGAAACCTCATGGCCCTCTGGCTCTCTGTTGCTACCATCTCTGGGGCGAATCTACTCAATCTGCAGAACTCCGCTGCATAAGCATCTACAGTCTTGCCGGCCTGTCTGAGGTTGATAAACTTCTGTTGTAGCTCAAACCGTGCCACAACTCCATAGTACTTGGTCTTGAATCTGGCAGTGAAATCGTCCCAAGCCACAGGACGTCTGATGCCCACTTCCTCTGATTCCCACCAATCACGTGCAAGATCCTGAAGTAGCAACTTCACTAGGTCCACACATTCTTCTGCCGGTACCTTAACTGCTGTCAGAATAGTCTCAATATCCTTAAGCCATGCATCTGCTGAGATGGCATCCTCCGTGCTCTCGAAACGGCGGGGGTTGTACTTGCAAAACCTGGATGATGCTCCTGAATCAGTCCTCACTCCTTTTTCCAAAGTCGTCTGCAATCCTTGGTTGAGTAACACATTCTGCTCTTGTAGCTGAGTGTGCATGTGCTGCTGGGCCAACATCTGATGTTGCTGAGTAGCCATCATTCCTCTCATGATCTCCAGAAGAACTGGTGTGTCCACTTGGGTAGGTGGAACTGTTGGTGGTGGTGGAACATCCGGATACTGCGATCCAGCTGCTGCTTCCACTATCACTTCTTCCTGGGTAGCCTCTTGAGTTAGTGCCGGCCCTTGTTTCTGACCAGCATGGTCAGGTTGTCCATGTTGCCCCTGCTGTTGTCCAGCTCTGACCGATGCGGACGAAGTGCCCCTAAGAAAAGGGACAAGAGAACAATCAAACAACCGGACATGAAGGATCAATGAAGTCAAAGGATACCGGAATGTCAAGGGTTGAGAATAACGAATCATGAAATCAAAGGGGGATACGTGTGATTGAGACATCCTATAAATCAAAACACCCCACAAGTCTGAAATCAGACCTACATGGGCCACCACTAAAACCTTGTCACGCTCCAGAACCAGAATACTGGAGAGCGGGGGAATGACTCAGCCAGCTACGTATTACGGATAGATGAATACCGTATAATACGATCAATACTGTCTAACCAGACGAGGGGGTGCATACTACATGAAAGTCTTACTATGGTCACTTCACATCTATTGTCTCAATCATTTAAAACAAGAAACAGAAATAGAGAACATGCGAGATAAAGCAGTAAGGCGTCCCAAACACTTAGTCAAAATGTTCTTGAGACCTGGCTTCACAAAACATAGCCAGATGGTATAGTAACATATACACAATTGTTATCAGCTGTAGTCTGACTTAATTACAATTATGTAAAAGTAAGTGCAAGACAATCCGACTAAATGTCGGTGCCAAACGGCTAAGTATAAAGTAAATAACAAAACGAGAGGAACCCACTCGAGTCCTCCTGCGATCATTCCCCTAGTATTGACCATCTTGGAGGTAGAAGTAAGCTGGATCCTCGAGGACTGGCTCTAAATCTGGCCATGCAAAACCAGAGAGGTTAGACCTCTAATAGCAAGTACCGCAAGGGACCACGATATGAAGGATTAAACCAGTAAGTAAGAGGATATAATAATAGATCTCTGCTTTCCACTAGGATTCACATAACATCACGACACTTCGAACCAACCTCCCAACCAAACAAAGACAGAAGATGGCCCGTCATGTCCTGACATTCTGATCATCTCAGTTAGGCAACAGAGTAGGTAAAGTACATAAATAAGTCAATTTAAACGGCCATGCAACTACTACGGCTTGCTACTGTGAGTTCCAATTTACCTTGGAATTATGCAAATAGGGATTCCTCAGTTCTCACTATGTGCAAGTAAGGCTAGTCTATCCAATCAATCAATTGCACCAATCATGTAATTAGACGAGTCCCAGCGGGACGCCCGCCGTTAATATATCATGTAATAATATAAGCAGATACCGTTCTCTGCCCGTATGACAGATTTACAGTATCTGTGGGAACCAGCCGGCCTGTCGGGCTCTACTAGTCCCAAGAGGGCTGCCATGTAAGAACTCGGGAATCCATTCTCTCCATGCCATCATTATTTTATTTGACTTAATGGTCTCTACGTTGAGTGAAGTTCCATGCCGTGGATCATGGTCATTCAAATGAGTACTTTTGTACGGGGTACGATATGAACAACTCTACAACGATACCCGTGCGGCTAGGTTGTAGGTCTTACATAGCGTAATGCAACAATCAAACTAACCACGGAATAATCATGCCTTGACCATAAAGTACACATGCTATTTTTGTAAGATAAATAAATAACTAAATAAATAGATAAATAATTTGAAGCCTGCATGTGTCTGTATGCCAATATTTGAGATCGGCTAATCGATTACAATAGTTCATTACATGAACGTGTCTCATTCATTCAATTCAATAAGACGACTAGCCAGTCTCTTAGTTCCAAGTAGGAACGCATGATCAATTTTAGTCAAGATAACCATTATTATCAATGGAAACAAGGCATGAAAGTCAATGGGGTTGAGTCTACAACTCTCATGGTTAAATTCCAGTCATACTGGGTATCCATGGATCAATCAGGACACAAGACGCATTCCACATAACAATCTGTATTAACAATATTAACATATCATGATTTTATCAAGTTCATGCCAAAAGGCGTAAGGATATAATAGAAGAATTATCATGCCATCATTAAATGAATAAGTTATGGAACAAATAGAAACACTCAGGTCAGAAAGTCACGCCAACAAGTCTATGCTAAGGCCAACAAGTCACACCAAGTCTAGTAGGTAGGAGTGAGCGTGTAAACAGCATGAGCGTGAAAAGTGGTTCACGTTGGCACGCACAGTGTGAGCGTGAAGGGTAATTCACGCACTCATAATCGTGAGCGTGAAAAGTGTGACAAGAAATTCACGCACGCACGCAAGACGTGAGCGTAACTCAAAATTTACGCTGGCATGTAAGGGCGTGAGCGTGACTAAAAATTTACGCTAACACGTAAGAACATGAGCGTGACTGAAAATTCACGCTAACACGTAAAGACGTGTGCGTGACTGAAAATTCACGCACACACGTAAGAACGTGAGCGTGACTAAAAATTCACGCTAACATGTAAGAACATGAGCGTGACTCAAAATTCACGCTAACATGTAAGAACATGAACGTGACTCAAAATTCACGCTAACATGTAAGAATATGAGCGTGACTCAAAATTCACGCTAACATGTAAGAACATGAGCGTGACTCAAAATTTACGCTAACATGTAAGAACATGAGTTTGACTGAAAATTTATGCTAACATGTAAGAACATGAGCGTGACTCAAAATTCACGCTAACATGTAAGAACATGAGCGTGACTGAAAATTCACGCTAACACGTAAAGACGTGTGCGTGACTAAAAATTCACGCTGGCACGTAAGAACGTGTGCGTGACTAAAAACTCACGCTGGCACGTAAGAATGTGTGCGTGACTAAAAACTCACGCTGGCATGTAAGAACGTGTGCGTGACTAAAAACTCACGCTAAGTTGGGAGATCAAAACCCATGGTCAACCAAAAACACAACCACTCAGATCTGGAAGAAACAAGCCAAAGAAATCAAAAATGCTAAGTAGTAAACTCTCTCAGAATCATGAGAGGAAGAGAAATGAACCATAAAAATGGTTCTCCAAGTGGAAGCAAGAAGCAAGATTGCACTTGCCTGCTGTTGGGTTGGTGGAGAGAGTGATGAGGAAGAAGAAGAAGTAATGGAGAAGGAGAGTTATGAGGAGAGAGAAGGAGATAGGGGCATTAAATAGGAAGGGTGGTGGTAGGTGGGGTTATTGGGTCGGGTTTAACCGGGTCCATCCAAGGCCAACCCGAAAGCAAAGCAGAGAGGTTAAAAGCAGAAAATAAAATGCAGAAATAAAATACAGGAATAAAATGCGGATAAGTAATTAACATGAAATTAAAGGGATTTAAATACAGAATAATACATGATAAATACTAAATAAATATACATGAGTTGCACATGTATAAAAATACGCATTCTGGGAACGGGGAGTGACACGTGCTTCCTGTAAAGCACTCCAGGTATTCACTCTGTCTGAGAACTCATTAAGGCAATTAAGCCAACCTTCCCACAGGAACCGTTTTTCAGAGAAAACAATAGTATACAACAGTGGTTATAGGTCCGTAACCTCTCCATGCCCAGTAGAACATGTACCCACCATTCCTGATATTCTTCCAATTAGTGGTCGTCCCTTGAACCAAAAGCTAAATGCCTAGTAGATAAATCTTTGAACTATTAGCATAAAACTTTATGGTAGGAATACAATAATCCAATATCAGAATGCCTTCAAGCCCATTTTACAAGCTGTGTCATCAACCAGCTGGCACTTAAGGCCCTTGGTGAACGGATCCGCCAGGTTCTCCTGACTCCGAACATCAATCACTGCAATAACACCTCTCTTGATTAGATCGTGTACTGCCCTGTACTTCAACCGCACAGTCCTCTTCTTTTCGTTGAAGAGGTCATTTGATGCCACCGCCGCAGTCGCCTGGTTGTCGCAGTATATCGGTATCGCCGTTATTTGTACCCCAACCACTGGAAGATCATACATGAGCTCCCGAAGCCATTCTGCTTCCTCGGCTGCGGTATCAAGTGCAAAGAACTCAGATTCCATGGATGACCGCGAGAGCATAGTCTGCTTCTTCGACTTCCACGATATAGCAGCTCTACCCATTGTGAAAATGTATCCACCTGTGGACCTCTCGCTCTCCACCTCTGAGCACCAACTGGCATCACTGAAGCCTTCCACTACCGACGGATCTTTGCTGTAGTACAGTGCATATGTCTGAGTCTTCTTGAGATATCTCATAACCCGTTTCACAGCTTTCCAGTATTCAGCACCTGGGTTGCTCGTGAAACGACTCAGCATTCCCACGGCGAAAGCTATGTCAGGCCTTGTGGCAGTAGTAGCGTACATCAAACTTCCCATTACGCTTGCATACTCCAGCTGCCTGATGCTTTCCCCTGAATTAGGCTTCAGCTTCAGATCACACCTGTACGGCATATCGATCCCTGGAAGATCCCGATACCCATAACGAGTGATCATTTTCTCAATATAATGAGACTGTGACAGCGCTAGTCCAGTGTCTGTCCGGATAATCTTGATCCCTAAGATCACATCAGCTTTCTCCAAGTCCTTCATACTGAACTTGCTTGAGATGAATTTCTTTGTCTTCGTGACACAGCTAATATTCGTACCTAGGATGTCACGCCCCAGTACCGAAATACGGGGACGGACTAGGCCAGCTACTCCATATGAGGTACGTAACGTCATACGGCGATCGTGGCTGTCGAGAGACTAGAGGGTACATGCTACAATCAAGTCTCCTATGGTCCCACAGAGTTCTATGTCTCAATCAATTAAGTCAAATCAGCAATTAAATGAACATTAAAGATAAAGCAGTAAGGCGTCCCTGACGCTTCATCAAAATAATCATGAGAGACTAGCTTTATAATTTAGCTATCTCAGAGAGTCAGGAGTACAAAATTATACACAGCTGCAGTCTGTTTAATTACAATTATGTACTGACACAAAATGTTAAGTAATCCGGCTAACAGGTGCCGGTGGCTAAACGCCGCAAAAGTATAAGCATGAGTGGTGGAGAAGAAACCCACTCGAGTTCCCGAACCGCCATGCTCCTAGTATGCACCATGGAGGTCAGGGAGGAAGATCGTGTCCTCTGGCTCTGCTACGAGATCTGGCCAAACAAAACCAGCGGGGTCAGCCCCGAATTGCAAATACCGCCAAAGGGGCACAAGAGTTAAGATTAAAAATCCAACTAATAGAATGACTGATAATAGTAATACTTATGCTACTATTATAGGGTAGCGCAACATCCTCGAACCCATATGGCACCCTTACAACCAAACAAGGACAAAAGGTGCCGCATGGAGTCGGGACGTGTCGTACTCTATAACTTTCACATAAGTTAAAAAGGTAAAAACCATAAAATCTCCTGGTCGTGACTTCGGTCGATAGTCTATCGCAGCACAATAACCAACCCAACAATCAAACAAGAACATGGGTTGGATCATGTACCATGATAGACCATGTTCCCCAGTCATTCACAGAAGTAGCACTTCACAACCAGAATAAGTCTTCCGTTCATAACTTCGGTCCACAGCCTGTCATAGTACGATAACCAATCCAACAATCAAACAAGAACATGGGTTGGATCATGTACCATGATAGACCATGTTTCTCAGTCATTCACAGAAGTAGCACTTCACAACCAGAATAAGTCTTCCGTTCATAACTTCGGTCCACAGCATGTCATAGTACGATAACCAACCCAACAATCAAACAAGAACATGGGTTGGATCACGCACCATGACAGTCCGCTTCCCTCAGTTATTTACGGAAGGTAAATAGGAAACATGCAAGTCGTTTTCACGGCCAATCAAGTCTACGAGTTTCTAGTGGGACGAGGTTATCCTCGCATCTTGTTATTAGAAAAATCCTCAGATCGTATCTTTCCAGCAAGGCTAGCCAACCCAGGGGTTCGCGTAGACAGGTGTCATGGAGCACAGGTCCCTCGTGAGGCCACCTTGCTAAGACATGTAATATATAGCAGGAATTAATCGGATACAGTCATCCACTCGTTGCGGATGACACAGTATCCGTGGAGACCAGCCGGTGCGCCAAGACAATATCTCAGGACGACTGGTGTAACACGATCTCGGGACTCTGCCCTCCCCATGCATCTAGTATATTCAGTTGCCTAGTTTAACCCTAGGTGAAATCTTGGACTCACATGCTGTGGCCTGCATGATCATCCTCCTAAAGTCGTACTCAAGTACGAGTACCCCAAAGAGGATCCATGTCAATCAGTATGTCAACATGTGCTACCCTCCTTAGTGTAATGCATCATTACAAATACGCCACGTGGAGTTACGAGTCATTTGTCGAGCATGAACAAGAATTGGGACATTCTGGTACATATATCAGGTAGGAACACTTTGTTCTTCGGGGTCACATCAGTGCTCATATCATGCTCGGGACAAAAGGCGTAAGGATATAAACGGGCATATAATATCTAATAAAATATCAAAAGCACACGCACAAAAGCATGCACGCTCAAGGGGTAAAAGTCACGCATGCTCATTCAGGCTCACTCAAGGCAGCGTGCGTGAAAAGTCACGCAGACTCAAGGGAAGAGCTGCGTAAAAGTCACGCAGGCTCAAGGAGAGAGCTGCGTGAAAAGTCACGCAGCCTCAAGGGAAGAGCTGCGTAAAAGTCACGCAGGCTCAAGGAGAGAGCTGCGTGAAAAGTCACGCAAGCTCAAGGAGAGAGCTGCGTGAAAAGTCACGCAAGCTCAAGGAGAGAGCTGCGTGAAAAGTCACGCAAGCTCAAGGAGAGACACGCTTCCAACAGGAAACATACCTAAGTCTGCGTACGCAGCGCTAAAGAGCGCGCGTAGCTCAGTATGCGTGAGCTAAGAAGCTCTGCACACTGCTCACTGTCTTCTCCAAACAGCAAGAACACTAAGGCAGAACCCAAAACTTCAAAAACAACGTAACTTGGTCATCCGAACTCCAAATCCGGATTTCCAAAGTTCTAACTTGGGTGAAATGGAATTCTCTTCCACATGGAAGCATCAAAAACCCATAAAATCCAACTAAAGTAGATCAAACCATGCAAAATCCGAAAATGATTAAAACTTAGATCTACAAAAATCAAAGCTTCAAAATAGAAATTTCCAAGTTCTAAACTAGTATAGATTGAGGAGAAGAACATGTTTTGGCAAATAGTTTTGTAAGAAATCATTGACAAAATTATTGATCCATCTCTTGAGCAAGTTGGTACTTGCCTTGGTTGGTGGAGGAAGTAAATGAGAAGAAGTAAAATGAGAGGAGAGAGAAGGAGATGAGTTATATATATAGAATTCTTGGACCCATGGGTTTATGATGAACCAAAGGGTTCATGATGACCCATTGGTGAACCAAGAATATGTTACCTAAATGAGCCAAAACTGTAGGGCCAAATGCAGAAAATATATTAGGAAATAATATTTTATCGAATATTTTTGGAAAATGCATAAAGAAATACAGCATAATAGATATAGTATAAATTCAAGGTAAATACAATTTATCGGTTTACGTATTAAAATACGTATTCCAAGATTGGGGAGTGACATCTCTACCCTTCTTAGAAAAATTCCGTCCTCGGAATTCCAGCCAAGACAGGATAGTAAAATCAGGGCAAGCAAGGCACAATCATATATATAAGTTAACTATCATAGCAGTTATTATCATACATCACAAGGTGCAAAATAAGCAGGTGCAGAAAAGCATGGAATCGTGTCAATAAGGTGCATAAATATACCTTATTAGTCAAACAATTACGGATAACGAGATCTGATCTCGTCCTCGCGCTCCCAGGTTGACTCTCCCGAAGAGTGATGGTTCCAAGAAACACGGACAAGGCTTATCGTCCGATTCTTGAGTACCTTCTCTCGTCGGTCCAAAATAGATACGGGTTGTTCCTCGTAAGTTAGGTCGGTACCAACGACTAACTCAGAATGATCGAGGACGTGACTCGGATCCGGGACATACCCACGTAATTGGGACACATGAAACACATCATGTATGCCAGTTAACGAAGGCGGAAGGGCAAGTCGATAAGCCACATCGCCTACCCGAGCGAGAATCTTGAAAGGACCAACGTATCTTGGACTAAGCTTTCCCCGGGTTCCAAATCTGATGATTCCCCGAGTAGGCGAAATCCGCAGAAACACTTGGTCGCCAACCCTGAACTCTAGAGGCCTACGATGCTGATCTGCCCAATGACGATGTCGGTCCTGTGCAACTCGAAGGCGCTCTCTGACTAACTTAACTATCTCCACAGTCTGCGTGATCATCTCTGGCCCCAACAACTTTCGTTCTCCGACGTCGTCCCATGCCAAAGGGGACCTGCACTTCCTTCCGTACAATGCTTCGAACGGGGCCATCTGAATGCTAGCCTGATAGCTGTTGTTATAGGAGAACTCCACTAGATGAAGGTGATCCTCCCAAGATCCGCCAAAGTCCAAGGTACACGCCCGTAGCGTATCTTCTAATGTCTGAATGGTTCTTTCTGATTGCCCGTCAGTTTGTGGATGATAAGCAGTACTGAATCTTAACTTGGTTCCCAAACTTTGGTGCAAGCTCCGCCAAAAATGGAAAGTAAACCGCGTATCCCGATCTGATACTATACTAACTGGAACACCGTGCTGCCTTACTATCTGCTTCATATACATTTCTGCTAGCTGTTCAGTAGTATGTCCAACTCGGAAGGAAAGAAAATGAGCGACCTTCGTGAGTCGATCTACTATTACCCAGACTGCATTCTTGCCAGCTGGGGATCTAGGTAAACCGGTCACAAAATTCATCGTGATGTGCTCCCATTTCCATTCTGGGATAGGAAGCGGCTGTAGCAACCCTGCTGGTCTCTGCTGCTCGGCTTTCACCTGCTGACATACCAGACACTTGGATACAAATCTCGCTATCTCTCTTTTCATGCCATTCCACCAAAAGAACTGCCTGATATCTCGATACATTTTCGTTCCTCCTGGATGAATGTAGTAAATAGAACTATGAGCTTCGGACATAACTTCTTGCCGAAGGTCTCCACTCGGTACACAGAGTCTGTTTCCAAACCCGAGCGTACCATCTTCATGAATCACTAACTCCTTCCTACGGCCTGATTCACACTCCGACCACAACTTCTGAATCTGTGGATCTCCTGCTTGCGCTGCCCTTATCCTCTCTACTAAGGTTGACTGAATCTGCATACTGGTCATTCTTCCTATATCCCTTGGCAAAACTACTTCGATTCCCATACTCTGAAGGTAATCTAAAATTTGCTTCTGCGAGGTCAAGATAAAGGCACTGTCTCTCCTACTCAGTGCATCTGCAACTACATTCGTCTTGCCTGGATGATACTGAAGATCTAAATCAAAATCCTTCAGCAGTTCTAACCATCTTTTTTGCCTCATGTTCAAATCTCGCTGCGTGAATACGTATTTCAAACTCTTATGATCAGTATAGATCTCTACCCGATCCCCGTATAAATAATGCCTCCACAACTTGAGTGAAAACACCACAGCTGCTAACTCCAAATCGTGAGTCGGGTAATTTTTCTCATGGTCTCGAAGCTGCCGAGACGCATATGCTATCACTTTTCCATGCTGCATCAATACACATCCAAGACCCTTCCCTGATGCGTCACAATATACGGTAAAGCCTCCTGCTCCTACTGGAAGTATCAAGATCGGGGCTGAGATCAATCTCTTCTTCAATTCTTCAAATGATGCCTGACAGCTAGCTGACCAAACAAACTCTACGTCCTTGTGCGTCAAACGCGTTAAGGGTGCAGAGATCTTGGCAAAGTCCGCCACGAACCTTCTGTAGTAACCAGCTAATCCTAAGAAACTTCGCACTTCTGCAACCGTTCTCGGAACTGGCCAATGCTCTACGGCCTCAATCTTCTTCGGATCCACTGACTCCTGTCCCAGAAATTACATGCCCCAGGAACGAAATGTGATCTAACCAAAATTCACACTTGTCAAGCTTCGCATAAAGTTGATGCTCCCTCAATGTCTGTAAGACAGTCCTAAGATGTTTCTCATGCTCCTCTTCACTGCTGGAATAGACAAGAATGTCATCTATGAACACCACCACAAATTTATCTAAGTACGGCAGAAATATGCGGTTCATTAAATCCATGAATACTGTGGGGGCGTTGGTTAGTCCAAAGGGCATTACTAAAAACTCATAATGCCCATATCTAGATCTGAATGCTGTCTTCGGTATGTCTTGCTCCCAGACTCTTACTTGATAGTATCCTGACCTAAGATCGATCTTGGAAAAGACGCTGGCCTTGCTCAACTGGTCAAACAGGTCATCAATCCTTGGTAGTGGGTACTTATTCTTCACTGTTACTGCATTCAGCTTGCGGTAGTCGATGCACATCCTCGTCGACCCATCCTTCTTGGGAACTAGAATCACTGGTGCGGCCCAGGGCGATTTACTGTCTCGGATGAATCCCTTAGACTTCAACTCTTCTTCATGTTGATACAACTTATCCTGCTCTGACGGCGACATTCTGTAAACTCTATCTGCAATAGGCCTCGTTCCAGGGTTCAACTCAATGCTAAATTCTACCTCTCTGACTGGGGGTATCCCTGGGAGCTCATCAGGAAAGACGTCGAGAAAATCTTCGACCACTCTCGGAATCTGTCCTGGCTCTGACACTGCTGTTGAGATGACGCCTCCGACCTGATTCTTCAAGGTTCGAGTAAAGATGAACTGCTCCATTCCAGGAATACTGAATATGACCCTACCTCCTCTACAATCAATTATCGCATGACTGTCTCTCAACCAATCTATGCCAAGAACGACATCAAAATTCCCCATAGGGAATTCAATCAATGATGCGGGCAATAAATGCCCACACACCTCCACCGGACATGAAAAGCGCACTCTGTTAACTTCTACGAGCCCATTGCCGGTGAGTATATCCATCCTCTCCGGCAATGCCTCAAACTCTAATCCAATCCGTGTAGCATATTGTGCAGAGATGAATGAATGAGTAGCGCCTGAATCAAATAATGCTACAGCGGGAAATGAGGTGACAAGAATTTTACCTGCCACCACGTCACTAGACGCTAGAGCCTCTCCCAAGGTCAATGTGAGAGCCTGGCCCCGCGGAGCCCCTTGTTGCGGCCTTCCTCGACCATGCTGTTGCTGCCCCTGAGGGCCTTCGGCTTCCTGTGCCTGGCGGAACATCTGAGCCTGCGTTGGTAAGCGCTGGGCTAGGGGCCTTACTGCTAATACTGGATCTCCACTCGGGATTGCCACTGGAGCTGGCAATGCTGGAAACTGTTGAGCTGGCCCTCCTGGCCTCTGCATCATAGGACAAGTGGAAATACGGTGGTCTGCACGACCACACCTCAAACATAAGCCATTCGCTGACCAGCACACCTCCCTCGTGTGCCCTGCCTTCCCACAGAAGGTACAGCCCTGGGGTGCTCCCTGACGCTGCTGCTGGTTCCTTGGCTGCTGATGCCGAACTGGCGCTGTATTAGTTGACACGGCCGTCCTTCGCGGCGCTCCTGTATCATGAATACGTACACCGGGTGCTGGTGCCGATGTTCGCTGTACTGCTCCTCCTCCAACCTGGGAATGAGATCTCTTCTGACCTCCTGTCCTCGATGCCAACCTCTGCTGGGTAAGCACGTGCCTCCGGGCTGCCGTCAAAACAGCGTCGAACGTCTGGTAGTTGTGTCCTTCCACAAGTTGCAATAGTTCCAAATGAAGTCCCTGCTGGAACCTCATAGCTTTCTCTGGCTCCGTTGCCACCATTGCTGGTACGAAACGGCACAATCTGCAGAACTCTGCGGCATACCCATCTACGGTCTTGTCTGCTTGCTTGAGACTGATGAACTTCTGCTGGAGCTCATATCGGGCTACTACGCCAAAATACTTGGCCTTGAATCTGTCACTGAAGGTGGTCCAACGAACAGGACGTCTTATACCAACTTCTTCTGATGCCCACCAGTCGCGGGCAAGATCCTGAAGTACTAATTTGACCTGATCAACCTTCTCATCATCTGGAACCTTGGCCGCCACAAGAATGGCTTCAATGTCTTGAATCCAGGCATCCGCAGTGATGGCATCCTCCGTGCCATCAAAATACCTCGGGTTCAAGCGACGGAACCTTCCTGATGCTCCCGAGTCAACCCCGGCACTCCTCTCAAGAGCTAACTGAATCCCCTGGTTCAGCAACACGTTCTGCTCCTGCTGCCGAGTCTGTTGCTGTTGGTGAGTGACAAGAATCCCTCGGACGATCTCCAGGAGTGCTACGGCATCTGGTACTGCCGTCGCTGCTGGTGCTGCAGGAGTTTCAATAACCTGCGGCTGCACTGCCTCTGGTTCTACTTCTGCTTGTGCCTGCCCTGGGGAAGGTTCTCTCACCTGTTGCTGCCCAGTCGAGCCATGCTCTTGCTGCTCTTCCTCATGGGCCTCACCCGCTACTGAGAATGAAGCACCCCTATAGAGAAAGATATAAGATTATCAAGTCCGGACAAGGAAGATTTCGAGGATGCAAGTCAGGTTAGAGATCAAGGCAAGGACAGAGAATTCGAAACAGAATTTCAAGGGGAACAAGTTTTGATTGAGACTCCTAATAATTCGTAATACCCCACAAGTCTGAAAAGCAGACCTGCATGGGCCACCACTAAAACCTTGTCACGCCCCAGTACCGAAATACAGGGACGGACTAGGCCAGCTACTCCATATGAGGTACGTAACGTCATACGGCGATCGTGGCTGTCGAGAGACTAGGGGGTACATGCTACAATCAAGTCTCCTATGGTCCCACAGAGTTCTATGTCTCAATCAATTAAGTCAAATCAGCAATTAAATGAACATTAAAGATAAAGCAGTAAGGCGTCCCTGACGCTTCATCAAAATGATCATGAGAGACTAGCTTTATAATTTAGCTATCTCAGAGAGTCAGGAGTACAAAATTATACACAGCTGCAGTCTGTTTAATTACAATTATGTACTGACACAAAATGTCAAGTAATCCGGCTAACAGGTGCCGGTGGCTAAACGCCGCAAAAGTATAAGCAGGAGTGGTGGAGAAGAAACCCACTCGAGTTCCCGAACCGCCATGCTCCTAGTATGCACCATGGAGGTCAGGGAGGAAGATCGTGTCCTCTGGCTCTGCTACGAGATCTGGCCAAACAAAACCAGCGGGGTCAGCCCCGAATAGCAAGTACCGCCAAAGGGGCACAAGAGTTAAGATTAAAAATCCAACTAATAGAATGACTGATAATAGTAATACTTATGCTACTATTATAGGGTAGCGCAACATCCTCGAACCCATATGGCACCCTTACAACCAAACAAGGACAAAAGGTGCCGCATGGAGTCGGGACGTGTCGTACTCTATAACTTTCACCTAAGTTAAAAAGGTAAAAACCATAAAATCTCCTGGTCGTGACTTCGGTCGATAGCCTATCGCAGCATAATAACCAACCCAACAATCAAACAAGAACATGGGTTGGATCATGTACCATGATAGACCATGTTCCCCAGTCATTCACAGAAGTAGCACTTCACAACCAGAATAAGTCTTCCGTTCATAACTTCGGTCCACAGCCTGTCATAGTACGATAACCAACCCAACAATCAAACAAGAACATGGGTTGGATTATGTACCATGATAGACCATGTTCCTCAGTCATTCACAGAAGTAGCACTTCACAACCAGAATAAGTCTTCCGTTCATAACTTCGGTCCACAGCCTGTCATAGTACGATAACCAACCCAACAATCAAACAAGAACATGGGTTGGATCACGCACCATGACAGTCCGCTTCCTTCAGTTATTCACGGAAGGTAAATAGGAAACATGCAAGTCGTTTTCACGGCCAATCAAGTCTACGAGTTTCTAGTGGGACGAGGTTATCCTCGCGTCTTGTTATTAGAAAAATCCTCAGATCGTATCTTTCCAGCAAGGCTAGCCAACCCAGGGGTTCGCGTAGACAGGTGTCATGGAGCACAGGTCCCTCGTGAGGCCACCTTGCCAAGACATGTAATATATAGCAGGAATTAATCGGATACAGTCATCCACTCGTTGCGGATGACACAGTATCCGTGGAGACCAGCCGGCGCGCCAAGACAATATCTCAGGGCGACTGGTGTAACACGATCTCGGGACTCTGCCCTCCCCATGCATCTAGTATATTCAGTTGCCTAGTTTAACCCTAGGTGAAATCTTGGACTCACATGCTGTGGCCTGCATGATCATCCTCCTAAAGTCGTACTCAAGTACGAGTACCCCAAAGAGGATCCATGTCAATCAGTATGTCAACATGTGCTACCCTCCTTAGTGTAATGCATCATTACAAATACGCCACGTGGAGTTACGAGTCATTTGTCGAGCATGAACAAGAACTGGGACATTCTGGTACATATATCAGGTAGGAATACTTTATTCTTCGGGGTCACATCAGTGCTCATATCATGCTCGGGACAAAAGGCGTAAGGATATAAAACGGGCATATAATATCTAATAAAATATCAAAAGCACACGCACAAAAGCATGCACGCTCAAGGGGTAAAAGTCACGCAGGCTCACTCAGGCTCACTCAAGGCAGCGTGCGTGAAAAGTCACGCAGACTCAAGGGAAGAGCTGCGTAAAAGTCACGCAGGCTCAAGGAGAGAGCTGCGTGAAAAGTCACGCAAGCTCAAGGAGAGAGCTGCGTGAAAAGTCACGCAAGCTCAAGGAGAGAGCTGCGTGAAAAGTCACGCAAGCTCAAGGAGAGAGCTGCGTGAAAAGTCACGCAAGCTCAAGGAGAGACACGCTTCCAACAGGAAACATACCTAAGTCTGCGTACGCAGCGCTAAAGAGCGTGCGTAGCTCAGTATGCGTGAGCTAAGAAGCTCTGCACACTGCTCACTGTCTTCTCCAAACAGCAAGAACACTAAGGCAGAACCCAAAACTTCAAAAACAACGTAACTTGGTCATCCGAACTCCAAATCCGGATTTCCAAAGTTCTAACTTGGGTGAAATGGAATTCTCTTCCACATGGAAGCATCAAAAACCCATAAAATCCAACTAAAGTAGATCAAACCATGCAAAATCCGAAAATGATTAAAACTTAGATCTACAAAAATCAAAGCTTCAAAATAAAAATTTCCAAGTTCTAAACTAGTATAGATTGAGGAGAAGAACATGTTTTGGCAAATAGTTTTGTAAGAAATCATTGACAAAATTATTGATCCATCTCTTGAGCAAGTTGGTACTTGCCTTGGTTGGTGGAGGAAGTAAATGAGAAGAAGTAAAATGAGAGGAGAGAGAAGGAGATGAGTTATATATATAGAATTCTTGGACCCATGGGTTTATGATGAACCAAAGGGTTCATGATGACCCATTGGTGAACCAAGAATAGGTTACCCAAATGAGCCAAAACTGTAGGCCCAAATGCAGAAAATATATTAGGAAATAATATTTTGTCGAATATTTTTGGAAAATGCATGAAGAAATACAGCATAATAGATATAGTATAAATTCAAGGTAAATACAATTTATCGGTTTACGTATTAAAATACGTATTCCAGGATTGGGGAGTGACATAGGATAAGCATGTCGTCCACGTACAGACAAACGATCACACCTCTTCCATCAGCGAACTTCGTGTAAACACACTTGTCCGTATCGCTGACCATGTTGTCCGTATCGCTGACCATGTAACCATTTGACCTTATAACTTTGTCAAATTTCTCATGCCACATCTTGGGAGCCTGTTTAAGACCGTATAAAGATTTTACTAACTTGCAGACTTTGTCTTCAAGACCTCTGATGACAAATCTCTCTGGCTGTTGCATGTAAATCTCTTCGGTCAGCTCGCCATTTAGGAAAGCCGTATTCATATCCATCTGATGTATCATCATCTTATGTATTGCTGCGAGAGCAATCAACATTCTGATGGTGGTCATCCGGGCTACTGGAGCATACGTGTCAAAATAGTCAATCCCCTGCTTCTGAGAAAACCCCTTGGCTACCAACCTAACCTTGAACTTGTCAATAGTTCCGTCTGCTTTCATCTTCTTCTTGAAGATCCATTTGCATCCGATGGGTTTTGCTCCTTCAGGAAGATCAACCAACACCCAAGTGTTATTTGAGGTGATGGAATCAATTTTATTGTCAATCGTCTCCTTCCAGAAAATAGCGTCTCTGGTCTTCATCGCCTCATCATAGGTAAGTGGATCAGCTTCCACATGATAGGTGACAAAGTCACTTCCGAAGTCCTTCGGCCTCCTCACACGCTTAGCTGACGGCTCAGCTTGTTCTGGTTCAACCGTTGTTTCAACAACAATATCTTCTTGGACTACATCTTCATTGAAGACTTCAGTTTCTTGTGTACCCTCATTGTTCTCCAGAATATCCGCAAGAACAATATTCTTGTGCCATGCAAATTTGTCTTCGAAATATTCTGCGTCGCGAGATTCAATGATATGATTTGACTCTATATCAAGAAATCTCCGAGCATCACTCTTCTCGGCATACCCCAAGAAGATCGTCTTAGTAGTCCATGTCCCAAGCTTCTGAATCTTCAGATCTGGAAGCTTGACATATGCCAGACACCCCCACACTCGAATGACATTCAAGTTAGGTCTGACTTTGAACCAGAGTTCATGAGAAGTAATGTCAGAAGTTGCATGAGGCACCATATTCAGAATAAAAGTGGCCGTCAATGCAGCTTCTCCCCAGTAGCACTTAGGAAGACCAGCAGTCAACAATATTGAGTTAATCATTTCTATTAACATTCTGTTCTTCCTCTGTACTACTCCGTTTGATTGAGGAGAGTACGGAGCCGTAGTCTCATTGACAATTTCATGTTCTTTGCAGAACGATGCGAATTCATGAGACCTGTACTCCCCACCTCGATCACTTTTTTATCCTTTTGAGTTGTTGTCCAGTCTGCCGCTCAGCTTCGGCTCTGAACTCCTTGAACTTCTCGAATGCTTCGTCTTTAGCCTTCAGCAAGTAGACGAACGCATACTTTGAGAAATCATCGATGAAGGTTATGAAATACTTCATCCCGGCCTTTGTAGAGAACTGTTTGAAGTCACAGATATCAGAGTGTACCAACTCCAGAAGATCTGTACTTCGATTAACCCGAGGAAAGGGTTTCCTTGTGATCTTTGTTTGAGCACAAACTTCACATTTCTCTACCTTACCCCCACACTTGGAGATAAGTCCTAGACTAGACATTCTGTTTATTCGTTTACAATGAACATGTCCTAGCCTATTATGCCACAACTCAAGAGTATAAGCAGAACGAGTGACTTCATTAATCACATTAATTACATTGGAATGATTTACAAGCTGAATTTTGAACATTCTTTCGGTATAAAAAGCTTTCCCGAAATATGTTCCTTTGATAGACATCACCATCTGGCCAGCATTGATGTCCATCCTGAGGCCTGCTTTACAGAGTAGGCCTCCTGAGATCAGGTTCTTGGCAATAGCAGGTACGTGCTTCACGCCTTGAAGCGTCAGAGACTTTCCCGAAGTCAGCTTCAACACCACCGTCCCGATCCCGAGCACTTCAGTTTGTGCCTGGTTCGTCATCATAACCACTTCAGAAGTAGGTGTATAGGTGGTGAACCACTCCTCACTGGAGCAGACATGGCAGGAGGCTCCAGTGTCTACCCACCAGTCAGAGTCAGTCCTTACTTCATCAACCTGTGCAATCATAGCAACTACGTCAGTGATCATAGATACCTTACTAGGTTCTTCTTGCTCTGATTGCTTGGTCTTTGCTTTGCACTCATTCTTAAAGTGGCCCTTCTTGCCACACTTGAAGCAAGGCATTTCAGACTTCGGTTTCTTTTTCTTGATAGAAGTTTCCTTGACTTTTAGATTGTCAGGGTTCTTCTTCTTGCTGTGGAAAGCCGCCTGCTTTCCCTTTGGTTCCTTGGTCTGAACCAGATTGGCGTTAGCCAATTGCTTGGACAGTATGTCCACCTTCAGTTGAGCCCGCATCTGGTCCTCAACATAGATTTCCTGTAGGAGATCTTCAAGGGTGATCTCCAACTTCTTCCTATGCATATTTGCATAGAACTTGCTCCACCCAGCGGGGAGCTTTGAGACAATCCCTCCAACAACAAACTTGTCGGGGAGGGGCATCGCCTCGTCTTCCAGCTTCTGTCGCAGTTTCAGGAACTCCTTCACCTGCGGCAGCATAGACTTTTCGTCCTCAAAGAACCACTTGTGATATTTTTCAACCACAAATATTTTACTGCGGTTCTTGTCTTCTTCGTAGAGTTTTTCTAGAGACTCCCATATGTCTCTAGCGATATTCTTCTTATAATAGGATTCTGCTAGAAAATCCTCCATAGCATTCAGGATAAGCAACCTGCAAATGCTATTCTCCCTTCTCCACTTGGCATGAAGTTTAGTAGCCGCAGAGATTGTAAAACCCCTAAATTTCTACTGTATTTTTTTTTAAATTTTTGGTACTGATTTAAATTTTTGTATTGTACGTCGCAAAATCGTATCGTACGTCACGCGCGACATTTTGATTTTTCGAAATTGCTCGACGAGTGCGAATATGTGCGAGCGTACATATTTTTGGAAAAACATTTTTATTTATTTCAAAATATTATATAATTATTATTCTTGCCATAAAAGCCCTTTTGTTTTAGCAATTATTAATCATAAATAATATTTTATTATATACTAGGAAAAGCATGTATGCATTATTTGTGCATACATATATTTCGTAAGTATTTATCGGTCTCTTTTAAATAAAAATATAATTTTTGAAATTTATTAAAATCAAAATTTTATTATTCAAAAAGATATTTAAATATTTATTATTTTCGAAATTATTATTATAGGTATTTTGAAAAATACATTTTTGAATTTTATTGGCGATTTAAATCTTGATTTGATTCCATAAATTTATTTAAATAGTTAAATATTGAAGTTTAAATTATCCCATTTGAATTTGAACTAAAAATTTAATTTGATTTAAATTAGATTAGATTTGGATTTGGATTTGGATTTGTATTTGGATTGATTTGTAGATTATCTACATAGGGTTAAACAAACCCAAACTTTATCCTAATGGGAATTCCCACATCCTATAAGTAGGCAGGTACTCCTCCATAATTCTCTCCACCACCAAATTTTCTACCCCATTGTGTATCGTGTCCGTGCATCCCATCCGCTAAAATTTTTCCCACTACAAATACATAATATCCATCCGACAATTCCGGACGCATCTCCCCGCCACCATCCTCGCTGCCATCACCGCCACCACGTCGTCATCACCATTCTGAAACACAACCCCCACCTCGTCTACTCCACACGCCCCGCCATCTCCGACCGAACCCCATCAACACCACCCCGACCTCTGTCCATCAACCTCAACAACCCCGCCATGGCCATTCCCGGCCGCAGCCAACACCACCATCGCCAATCCAAAACTCAGCCTCACAGAAGAAACAGAAGGAGGAGAAGAAACCTAACCTCGGCCTCCACCGGCGTTCTCCGCCTCTTCCCGACCTTTGGATCCGTGCCAGCCGTACCCATCTGCGGTGCGCTGCCCGGCGTCTGTGGGCAACGACTCCACCCGAGCCCGGACATCTTTCCGCGAGCCCCGTCAGAGTCGCATCCGTGCGCGCCTCCACGAGTCCGTTGGCCGCTCCTCAGCTGGCCGCCTCTTCCTCCGCGGCGCCCCGCCGCCGCGGCCAGCGCCGCACCAGGAGCAGCTCCGCCTCTCTACTTCTTCTCCGCCTTTCCCGCGCCTCCGGCCACCCGTGCCACCACCGGTGCAGCCTCCTCCCAGTCGAAACTCCACGCCGCTCCTCCGCTCGACGAATCACCGCCGCGAGCTGGCCTGCCTCAGCCGTGACCCAGCGCGCGAATGCCCCTTCTGCGCGGCGCCGCCGATCGTCCCAGACCACAGCACCGAGCCACCGCCGCCGCCTCGGTCCAGATCTGGACTCCCAGGCGCCGGCGACCGCCGTGTCGCGTCAACGCCGACCCCCTTCCTCGTAAGCTCCGACTTCATCCCCCTCTCTAAGCCTTCACCGCCGCCGTGTCGGCGCCCCTCCACGCCGAAGTCAGCCCGGAGCTCGGCGCCTCCGGTGAGAAACCCTTTTCTTACTCTCACTCATCTCTCTCTCTCTCGTTTTTTGGTGCGGAAGAGAACTGAAGTTTTTTTTAAGTTATTAATACATTATTATTATTATTATAACTATCATTATTTTTAGTAGATAAGTTATAACTATTATCATTATTAGTATATTTAGATTTATTATTATTATTATTATTATTATTATTGTTATTATTATTAATATTATTACTGATATTATTATAGTTATTAGTATTATTATTATATTATTATTTTGGTTATTATTATATTATCAGTATTAATTTAAATATTTTTAATGACAATGATTTATTATTAGAAATTGATTTTTGTATTTAGATATAATAAAATCCTTTCAAATTTTGTTGTAAAAAAAATGTATCTACAAGGTTATAAATATTATGTTTATTTTAAAATATGGTTTCAGAACTCTATATGAATTCCAGATTATCAATATTTATCTAAATTATTTTTACTAATAAGTTATGGTTTTCTATCTACAAAAATACGTGTTGACAACATAGTGTCAGCCTAAAACGATTTTTGACTATTAAAGTAATTACCAAAGTTATTTTTACTAACAAAAATCTAGCCTCAAATATTAGAAATACTTTTCTAAAATAGTAGGAGTATGTTCTTCACAATTTTCCCTCAATTATCCCCATTGCTCACGACTAATCGTATGTCCTATTTTCTCATGACTTCGAACCCCATACATACTCGCCTTGGCAATTGGACAGAGCAGAACTTGTTGGATCATTGTACCACACCAGGTGACACACCAGGCAAGACACCTTGCCTTTGCTGTTTAATTTCTTGCTCAATATCATACATGTTTTTCTTTAGTTGTTTCTTTTAAATTATATGTAGATACAAATTACTATATTTTGTGCAATTGACTTAGAGTTAAGGGACCACCGTATGTTTAAGTACATCTCATGAACTGTCACGATGTACCACGGATTGTGTGTGAGTTATGAGTCGCATATAGCTTCGGACTTGCGTGTCGACCGTACATCGATGCGTAAAGGCCGTACGTTAGGATGTAACTGCTAATAGATTTTTGGTAGAAGACTTGGCAGTTATTAAGGATTAAACAGTGTCGTGGAGGCGACACATGTATAGTATCATTGGGAGGGGGGAAGACAGTTATTAGCGTAGGGGCTACCTGTTCAGTACACATATAGATTTGGGCCGATAGTGTCTCGGATGAGCGCTACTTACTGCCCCGGGGCCGATAGTTCTCATATGAGAACTACTTTCTGCCCATAGTTGATAGTGCCTCTTAGGAGCGCTACCTACTACTACTCTCTCTCCATCTATGCTGAACACTATAAGCTCCTGCGTAGAACGTTGTCTTCTCAAAGTATATATCACGTAGAATGGTTAGGAACCTTTACACATGTATGTTTTCTATTGAGCTCTTACTATTCAGTTTATGGCATGATATTATGTGTCTTGTTACGTCCCTCTGAGGACCTGGTTTTTCCCAGGTGTGTGTTTCATGATTTCTTGCAGGTGCTCTAGCTAAGGCCATGGCTTTTCCTCTATTTCGTCGTGATGATTACTCTTGGATTCGTCACTTGCTCTCGCTTGCTAAATTCTTTCTTTGTATATTTCTTCTCTATTTAAATTAGTTGGTAGTGGACTTTGTCTCCGCCCAACGATTGTATCATAAATATTCAAGTTGATTTCTATATTATTATTCCTTTCATTATGGATGAGATTTAGTTGTCTTGGATTACTACATTTACAGCTTATGTATACATACGAGGTCCATGTATTTCGTATGTATACAGCTGGCATGTCTACGTACTTGGTCCTACGTATTTTGGGACTGGGGTGTTACATGTTTTTGTGGTGGCCCATGCAGGTCAAGTTTGTCACTTCGGTTACGTAATTGTACCGATGTGGACCTGCAATATAGGATTAGAATCTAGGAATCTCATCCACCTACTTGACATCCCTTCTTGACTTCGAATTCCGAACTCTCGTTCGACCTCCTTGAATTGCATCTTGCTTGACTCCTTCTACCGTAAATTTCTTAGTTTTGTGTTTAGTAAGATGACTACACTAGTAGATGCCCATAGGTTAAACACATGGCTAGATAGATTGCATTGACAATTAATATCCATTAAGGTTATATTTGAGTATAAAGGCATTTATTTTTCCTAGAGATATGATCATAGGGATTAGTTGATTCCAAGTTGGGTAGTAGCATATTACCGCCATCAAAGGATAGTTTAAATTTTATTTTAAATTTACAAGATGGTATATACAAGAGGATAGCTAGATCGAGAAAGTAAATTTTTATAAATTTTGAAATTGTGAAATAGTTATGATTTAAGTTTTTATATTGTGACACTTGATTTACGGTTAACCTTAAGTTTGGATGGTAATATGATAGAGTTTATCTTGAGATTTTTAAAGAGTTAAATTATGATTTTCTAGACGACAAGAGAGATGAAAGTTTAGAAGGGAGAGAACTTGAGGTTTTAAATTGCGTGTACGATTTAGAGAGTTTATTAAATTTTAAAAGAGATGAAAGAAGGAAAAAAAAAAATTTGTAAGATATCGACTTTGAAGGAAAAATTCAAATTTCAAATTTTGTCATATGATCTATGATTTATAGAGTTATTTAAATTTCGAGTTTAAAGCATTTTATTAAGGATATTTAAATTTTTAGGTAAAAAGCATGTTCATTGCAATATACAAGGACTATTTCGAGATTGATTAGGAATTTAAATGTTGACTAGACTTAGCTTAAGATAATTAGAAATTTTGGTGGGGTATCTCGAAAATTTTATTGAGAAACTTCGAGGAACTTGAAATTTAGATTAGATCATATTGGTAGAGGACCAAGAAACAAGTAGGGTCACCCTAGCGAGATAGAAGTGTTCCACATTAGATTGCCATGCCACATACGACTATGATATGGCATATACACAAGTATAGTTAGTCATCGACCAAACCGATGAACATATCTTTTGACTTACTCGACCTTCCCTCAATTCTAGATCTTTTGTCATGACCACCGAATCATTTGAAACTTGCGCAATGATTAGGTTGTTCCTTGATCATACACCATCTAAGTGGCTATCATATCCCTAGGAACTGTACTCCTAATTTATTCTACCTTGATTGTTAGAATCTAAGTTATCTTAATTTCATGCTTTAGCTCGGTCATTTATTTGGTTCATTAATCATTATCTCATTAACTCCCACTTTCTACTTTAAGTTCTTTGGTGTCCCTATCATGACTTTGATATTTGGAGCACAACACTAAACTTTTCCTTTCCACAACTTTCATATGTAAGACCTACACGAGCCCACCTTCATGTAGGTATATCACGTGCCACTAAAACACGTCTCCTTGTACTTTATTTTTATGATGCGACTTACGGGTCATAAAGACTGGACTCTAATCCCTACCGTGAAACCAATATACTTTTTAAACTTGAGAGGAGACTCGACCTCGACTCCATTCTTTCGACCCAATATGCAATTTTGTCCTACTTAATTCCTTACATGCTGCACCTTGTATTTTATCTTGATTGCTGGACCTATCACACCATTAGTTTAATTCTTTAAGTTGGGTAAAATACCTTATGAACTAGCAACCCCCTTTGACCTAGTGACCTATATTAGCAAGCTTATCCTAGAATCTAGATGACCTAACCCGTCTAGCCAACCAAGGACTTGGACAAGACTTAATTTTAAAGAATTTAGGACTATTTAATTCTCCTTTATCATGGTCCCTTACTTATACTTTGATTAGTTTAATGCTAACTTAGCATAAATTTTGCAAGCTTATTTTCTTATCAAAGCTTGATCATGACATATCTTATTGGGTCGCTCCCACTAACATACTGTCAAGTCAGAATCAGTGCATGATGGTCTGACCAACCATAGTGCACTGGGTTCGCCTTTTGTATATTGTTCAACGTGGATGGAGACGTAGTTAACTAGGCCCTAGAATCTCATCCGCGTCTGCCTTGGCAACTCTTTTGAAATAATTCGATCGTCTTTGAATCACGCATTCGTATTCGATAACGCCTCCTTCGAACTCTTTATTGCTCTCGCCTTCACCTATTTTAGAAGAACGAAAGCGTTGTACTAGAACTTCCTCTAGCCTTCCTATCAGCTATGACCATTCTCACTCGATGTTGCTATATCTTCATCCTAAACTACTCGACCCTATCAAGACCCTCTGAATCGCTTTATTAAGGCGAACCTATTTCGTTCTCTTAATCGTGACTCTTCGTTACCCATGACCATACAGTAAAATTTTTATGATCTAGATTGTGATTTCTTACGTCATAATTTGCTATCGATTGTTTCCCTCCGATATCCCCTCGTGTCTTCTTACCCCCACAAATTCTTAATTTCGAGGACGAAATTCTTTTAAGTTGGGTAGGATGTAAAACCCCTAAATTTCTACTGTATTTTTTTTTAAAATTTTTGGTACTGATTTAAATTTTTGTATTGTACGTCGCAAAATCGTATCGTACGTCACGCGCGACATTTTGATTTTTCGAAATTGCTCGACGAGTGCGAATATGTGCGAGCGTACATATTTTTGGAAAAACATTTTTATTTATTTCAAAATATTATATAATTATTATTCTTGCCATAAAAGCCCTTTTGTTTTAGCAATTATTAATCATAAATAATATTTTATTATATACTAGGAAAAGCATGTATGCATTATTTGTGCATACATATATTTCGTAAGTATTTATCGGTCTCTTTTAAATAAAAATATAATTTTTGAAATTTATTAAAATCAAAATTTTATTATTCAAAAAGATATTTAAATATTTATTATTTTCGAAATTATTATTATAGGTATTTTGAAAAATACATTTTTGAATTTTATTGGCGATTTAAATCTTGATTTGATTCCATAAATTTATTTAAATAGTTAAATATTGAAGTTTAAATTATCCCATTTGAATTTGAACTAAAAATTTAATTTGATTTAAATTAGATTAGATTTGGATTTGGATTTGGATTTGTATTTGGATTGATTTGTAGATTATCTACATAGGGTTAAACAAACCCAAACTTTATCCTAATGGGAATTCCCACATCCTATAAGTAGGCAGGTACTCCTCCATAATTCTCTCCACCACCAAATTTTCTACCCCATTGTGTATCGTGTCCGTGCATCCCATCCGCTAAAATTTTTCCCACTACAAATACATAATATCCATCCGACAATTCCGGACGCATCTCCCCGCCACCATCCTCGCTGCCATCACCGCCACCACGTCGTCATCACCATTCTGAAACACAACCCCCACCTCGTCTACTCCACACGCCCCGCCATCTCCGACCGAACCCCATCAACACCACCCCGACCTCTGTCCATCAACCTCAACAACCCCGCCATGGTCATTCCCGGCCGCAGCCAACACCACCATCGCCAATCCAAAACTCAGCCTCACAGAAGAAACAGAAGGAGGAGAAGAAACCTAACCTCGGCCTCCACCGGTGTTCTCCGCCTCTTCCCGACCTTTGGATCCGTGCCAGCCGTACCCATCTGCGGTGCGCTGCCCGGCGTCTGTGGGCAACGACTCCACCCGAGCCCGGACATCTTTCCGCGAGCCCCGTCAGAGTCGCATCCGTGCGCGCCTCCACGAGTCCGTTGGCCGCTCCTCAGCTGGCCGCCTCTTCCTCCGCGGCGCCCCGCCGCCGCGGCCAGCGCCGCACCAGGAGCAGCTCCGCCTCTCCACTTCTTCTCCGCCTTTCCCGCGCCTCCGGCCACCCGTGCCACCACCGGTGCAGCCTCCTCCCAGTCGAAACTCCACGCCGCTCCTCCGCTCGACGAATCACCGCCGCGAGCTGGCCTGCCTCAGCCGTGACCCAGCGCGTGAACGCCCCTTCCGCGCGGCGCCGCCGACCGTCCCAGACCGCAGCACCGAGCCACCGCCGCCGCCTCGGTCCAGATCTGGACTCCCAGGCGCCGGCGACCGCCGCGCCGCGTCAACGCCGACCCCCTTCCTCGTAAGCTCCGACTTCATCCCCCTCTCTAAGCCTTCACCGCCGCCGTGTCGGCGCCCCTCCACGCCGAAGTCAGCCCGGAGCTCGGCGCCTCCGGTGAGAAACCCTTTTCTTACTCTCACTCATCTCTCTCTCTCGTTTTTTGGTGCGGAAGAGAACTGAAGTTTTTTTTAAGTTATTAATACATTATTATTATTATTATAACTATCATTATTTTTAGTAGATAAGTTATAACTATTATCATTATTAGTATATTTAGATTTATTATTATTATTATTATTATTATTATTATTGTTATTATTATTAATATTATTACTGATATTATTATAGTTATTAGTATTATTATTATATTATTATTTTGGTTATTATTATATTATCAGTATTAATTTAAATATTTTTAATGACAATGATTTATTATTAGAAATTGATTTTTGTATTTAGATATAATAAAATCCTTTCAAATTTTGTTGTAAAAAAAATGTATCTATAAGGTTATAAATATTATGTTTATTTTAAAATATGGTTTCAGAACTCTATATGAATTCCAGATTATCAATATTTATCTAAATTATTTTTACTAATAAGTTATGGTTTTCTATCTACAAAAATACGTGTTGACAACATAGTGTCAGCCTAAAACGATTTTTGACTATTAAAGTAATTACCAAAGTTATTTTTACTAACAAAAATCTAGCCTCAAATATTACAAATACTTTTCTAAAATAGTAGGAGTATGTTCTTCACAATTTTCCCTCAATTATCCCCATTGCTCACGACTAATCGTATGTCCTATTTTCTCATGACTTCGAACCCCATACATACTCGCCTTGGCAATTGGACAGAGCAGAACTTGTTGGATCATTGTACCACACCAGGCGACACACCAGGCAAGACACCTTGCCTTTGCTGTTTAATTTCTTGCTCAATATCATACATGTTTTTCTTTAGTTGTTTCTTTTAAATTATATGTAGATACAAATTACTATATTTTGTGCAATTGACTTAGAGTTAAGGGACCACCGTATGTTTAAGTGCATCTCATGAACTGTCACGATGTACCACGGATTGTGTGTGAGTTATGAGTCGCATATAGCTTCGGACTTGCGTGTCGACCGTACATCGATGCATAAAGGCCGTACGTTAGGATGTAACTGCTAATAGATTTTTGGTAGAAGACTTGGCAGTTATTAAGGATTAAACAGTGTCGTGGAGGCGACACATGTATAGTATCATTGGGAGGGGGGAAGACAGTTATTAGCGTAGGGGCTACCTGTTCAGTACACATATAGATTTGGGCCGATAGTGTCTCGGATGAGCGCTACTTACTGCCCCGGGGCCGATAGTTCTCATATGAGAACTACTTTCTGCCCATAGTTGATAGTGCCTCTTAGGAGCGCTACCTACTACTACTCTCTCTCCATCTATGCTGAACACTATAAGCTCCTGCGTAGAACGTTGTCTTCTCAAAGTATATATCACATAGAATGGTTAGGAACCTTTACACATGTATGTTTTCTATTGAGCTCTTACTATTCAGTTTATGGCATGATATTATGTGTCTTGTTACGTCCCTCTGAGGACCTGGTTTTTTCCAGGTGTGTGTTTCATGATTTCTTGCAGGTGCTCTAGCTAAGGCCATGGCTTTTCCTCTATTTCGTCGTGATGATTACTCTTGGATTCGTCACTTGCTCTCGCTTGCTAAATTCTTTCTTTGTATATTTCTTCTCTATTTAAATTAGTTGGTAGTGGACTTTGTCTCCGCCCAACGATTGTATCATAAATATTCAAGTTGATTTCTATATTATTATTCCTTTCATTATGGATGAGATTTAGTTGTCTTGGATTACTACATTTACAGCTTATGTATACATACGAGGTCCATGTATTTCGTATGTATACAGCTGGCATGTCTACGTACTTGGTCCTACGTATTTTGGGACTGGGGCGTTACAGAGATTGCGACAGCAGACCCAGTATCTGGAACGGTAGGTTCCTCTTCAAGCAGCACGTGATCAACGTCTCTGAGTTGAAGAGTGAGATAAACCTTCCTCTTCCAGACTTGATAATGCTCTCCATCAAACTTCTCTAACTTACAGAAGTCAGTGTTTAGGAGTGAAGCATTAATGTTTTCCATCGTAGCATTAAAGCTTTGAGATTGTTATTGTCGGGGCACAATTTTTTCGATGGAAAACTGAGAATATGAAACAATTGTAAAAACAATGTTCCAACGCAACACTTCTAGGAAGGTTGCGCAAGGATAACGAAGATCTAAAAAGATATCGTTATGATATTACGAGAATCTAAAAAGATTTTGTAATCACAGCAATCAGATCGTAGTACTTCTAAAAAGAAGATAAAATCAGAATTACTGGCAGTAACGAAGAAGGTGACTGGCGAAAGATGGAAGAACGCCTGCTGGGGTGAATGATCACCGTTGCTCAAAACTTTATTCGTCCTACGCGAACAGCTTCCAGGAACCAGCAAGTTCGTCGGAGAACTTGGAACACTCCTGCTCTTCTGACTCCTCGGACGGACACGAACTCCCGTGCAAGAGCAACGCTGGTGCGACGCCTTTCTTCTCTCTCTCGAAGGCTGCAGATCAGAACTGTGTTAAAGAACACGTCTGAAATCTCTGTTTACTAAGTGCAAAGTGCGCCAACAAAACGCCATATTACGCCTCATGAGCCCTTGAGCCAGGCTGCAGATCAGAACTGTGTTAAAGAACACGTCTGAAATCTCTGTTTACTAAGTGCAAAGTGCGCCAACAAAACGCCACATTACGTCTCATGAGCCCGAGTCCGAGCCCGAGTCCGAGTCGCTTAGCTCCTATGAAAATAAATTTCCCAAGAGCAAAAATCATGAATGCTTTAATTGTTGATTTTAGCCTTTTTTTATTAGAAAAATAATCCCACACGGCAAATCCATGTGCACCTCCACACCACATGTGCATCTCCAATAATAGTAAAACTAATATATAGAGATACAAACCATTTGTTTTTTTCGATGTGGGACTAAACCTTTCTATAGGAAAAACCAAAAATCCAACAATATATATTTGCTTTATTTTGCGCTTAGGACCATGGTGTGCTTGTTCTAGCTATATGAAAATGAAAGAGTGCCACTCACTCAATAAAGATGATCCAGGTCCGTCTGTGGCCACTTGTTCATGCTTCCCTTTGTAAATATTTTTTATTTATGGGTTTCTTTCATCTTTATGTAGGGTTAATTAATATGCATGTCTCAATATATCACTTCATCTATATATTACGTCATCGACATATTTAAACACAAGTTCGACCTATATATACTGTACATGGATCGTTTGCCTGTATTGATATAAAAAACAAGTATAGCTACTTGAAGGCAGGGCCGACCCTAGACTTACGGTGGTCCGAGACTAACTTTCAAACTCCTATACATAACGTCATAAATATTAAAAAAAAAACTACAATAAAAATAAATTAAAAATAATATTACTAACCAAGAATTGAAATAAGGTCCTATCCTATGCAAGTTTAACATAATAATAATCACTACAGCATAATTATTTTATACTAAAAAAAATCTATAGTACATATTAATTCTATTTTATATATATAATTATTAATATATTTATGTTTAGACTAAATTTTCTTTAGCATTCTTTTATGTAGATTTTGAACGATCGTCCTGGCTATGTCAGGGCCGAACCTTCCTCAAGAAGCACGTGGGTGGGTACTATCATATTAAATTCACATGCAAAACAATTCATTTATAATTATAGGGGTGTTATGAAAAGGATAAGCCTTGCGGGGACTATAGAATTAGGGGTGAGCATCGGTTCGACTCGGTTCAAACCGAACCGAATATATGAAAACCAAAATAACCGTAAACCGTATTTCTCAAAACCGAAAACCGAACCGTTTTTATAAAAACCGAACAAAATCGAACCGAATTAATTCGGTTCGGTTTTCGGTCGGTTCGATTTCATGGACCAATGTGCATGGCTTTCAAGTTTTTAGCAAAATGAGCATATTTAAATAATTTTTTTTTAAAATATATGACATTATTGTATTTATGAATTGTTATATTGCATAGAGGGAAAGATATTAGTATATATAGATTGAGGGTAGATAGAGAGAGTGCTCAAAGAAGCATCGACATAGAATAGGAGAAGAGAGTGCGCTCAGTTAGGGATTAATAAACATTAGTATATGTATATTGTGGGTAGTTTGATAAATTACGAAATCTAAATCGGTTTTCGGTTCGGTTCGATTTTTCGGATGAAGAACCGAAAATCGAACCGTTATTTTAAAATTTTAAAATTTTAAACCGTAAATCGAACCGATAACCGAAAAACCGAACCGTTTGTCATATTTCGGTTCGGTTCGGTTCGGTTCGATTTTCGGTTTTCAACCGTTATATGCTCACCCCTATATAGAATATTTCCATTGTTTTATTTGTCGTTTTTAAACATGTGAGATCCTCTGGGTCACACCGTTTCTGGCAATACTTTATACATACACTAAAATAGTTTTTTTTTTTAATTTTTAAATCAGTCTGAAATTTTTTTAAGGGTCTACTTGAATTGGGGGTTAAAATAGTTAAGTGAAAGAAAACTAAGTGAGGGAAAACAAAAATCTACTTGATTTGAGGGACAAAATTTGGGAAGGGAGTCGTAGAGATTTAAGTGGAGGAGTTTATTTAATCTTTTTTTTGTCCATTTTTTAACATTCAAAATAAGGAGGTTAATGAGGAAAAATAGAAGGTTTTGTTTAAATAAATATCATTTATTTATCCTATAAAATATTATTATTATTATTATTTTTTTCCTCAACATGCTGCTTCATAACTTCTTGACTTTGTCTAGCTGCGTTTTGTCTCTTATCACTTTATCATATTTTATTACTCATCCTTGATAAGAAAAATCGTCCAAGATGTATATAAACTTTGCTTACTTTAAAACTGTTACTCCCGAGGCGTAATTTTCGATGAAAAACAGAGAAACAAAACCGTTATCTCAATAGTAACAACGTTTCGTAGCAACACTTCAAATAAGGTGCACCACAGAGATCCTTGGAGGATTCTGGGTAACGAAAATCTAAAGAGATTTTGTTACAACAGCAAACGAAAGTAGAGCTTCTTGTTGGTGTTTTATTCTACATGTTGTGTGTTCACAACATTCTATTGTTAAAAGATAGTCCCACATCGGAAAAACACACCAAGTTGTATCTCTATATATTACTTATGAAGGAATAGAGAGATGCACATGAGTTGAGGCCCAATGGAGGGTGCCATGTGGGAGGATTTTACATAGAGGTGAGAATAAGAAACCAACTTTTGGCCAAATGAAAATAGATTTAAATCTATTGGAGCTAAGCCCCGAAGGGGCTTAGCGACTCAGACTCGGACTCGGACTCGGGCTCGGGCTCGGACTCGGGCTTGGGCTAATGGGCTTTTGAGGCTTATTGTGGCTTTTTGATGGCACTTAAATCCGGATCTGGCATTAAACAGGGCGTGCGTTCAGAATTTGAAAAGCCCATCTCGTGCCTATAATAACAGAAGCATCTCCTCTCTCCAAGGTTACAGAAAATACTTAGAAAAATTTTCAGAGAGAGAGAGAAGTGCTGCTGCTATTCCGAGGAGTCGACATTTTTGGCCAGCGAGCGTTCTAAAGTTCTCTTCGAACTTGCTGGTTCCTGGAGGCTTGTCCGTAAGGCGGATATAGCTTTGAGCGCCGGTGATCTTTCACCCCAGCAGGCTTTCTTCTTCCTTTGTTGCTTTCGATAATACCGTCGCTTCTCTTTAGAAGTTAAATGGTTCTGTTGCCTTCGAGAATTATTACGACATAATCTTTTTAGATTCTCGTAATACAACATCACCTTCTTTAAGGTGTCGTTGCTGGAAACATTGTCTTTACAATAGTTTCTGAATTCGTGTTTTTTCTATCGATTGTTCGCCAAGGGACTAACAATCTCAAAGCTATATCGAAAAGATGGATAACTCACGTGCATCGCTCGTCAATACCGACTTTAACAAGTTGGAGAAATTTGACGGCGAACATTTCCAAATATGGAAACGGAAAGTAACCTTAAACATTCAACTCGTGGAAGTTGACCACGTGCTGAATGAGGAAGAACCGGTCGTTCCAACAACCGGAACCGCAGAAGTTATTGCCGCTGCTAAGTCCAAGCAGGCAAAGTGGATTAGAGAAAACAGTATCTGTAAACTGTTGATTCTCAATAGCATGGAAGACTCTCTGGCAGAGTCTTATTCCAAGAAGAATTCTGCCAAAGAGATTTGGGACTCCTTGGGGAAATTGTACGAAGATGACGAGAATCGGTCCAAGATCTTCTTGGTTGAAAGATACCACAAGTGGACCTTCGAAGATGAGAAGGCTATGCTGCCCCAAGTAAAGGAGTTTCTGAAGCTGCGCCAAAAATTAGATGACGAGAAGATGCCTCTTGTCGACAAGTTTGTCGTTGGAGGAATCGTCTCTAAACTTCCTGCGGGGTGGAGCAACTTCTATGCAAGGATGCACCGCAAGAAGCTGGACATATGTATGGAAGATCTCCTGCAAGAGATCCATGTTGAGGACGAGATGCGCTCTCAACAGAAGATGGATTCTCTGTCCAAACAATTGGCGAAAGCAAATCTGGTCCAAACCAGAGAGTACAAGGGGAAGCAGGCGGCTTCTCCTCATAAGAAGAAGAAGGACTTCACTAATCTGAAAGTGAAAAGTCCTTCATTCAAGAATCATAAATCCAAGTCCCATGTGACTTGTTTCAAATGTGACAAGAAGGGCCACTACAAAAGTGACTGCAAGGAACCAGAAAAAGGTGAGCCTAGTAAGGTTTCTTTGGTTACTAATCTGGTTGCAATGATAGCACAGGTTGCAAATACGGGAGTTGACTCGGACTGGTGGATAGACACTGGTGCAACATGTCATGTCTGCTCAGACAAGGAATGGTTCGAGTCATATGAGCCAACTTCCGAGAAAGTCATAATGGCAAACCAGGCACAAGCTGAAGTACTGGGGATTGGGACGGTGGAGCTGAAACTCACATCGGAGAACACTCTGACGCTTCAAGGAGTGAAGCATGTTCCTACAATTGCTAAGAACCTGATCTCTGGAAGCCTGCTTTGTAACGCAGGCTTGAGGATGGACATCAATGCTGGCCAGATGGTGATGTCCAAGAAGGGTACATTCTTCGGAAAAGCTTTTCAGACTGAAGGAATGTACAAAATTCAGCTTGTTGTAACACAGAAAAATAATATTAATGCTATTTCTACTTTGAACTATTCTTTTGAGTTGTGGCATAATAGGCTAGGACATGTTCATTGTAAAAGAATTAACAAAATGTCTAGCCTAGGACTTATCTCCAAGTGTGGGGGTAAGGTAGAGAAATGTGAAGTGTGTGCTCAGACGAAGATCACAAGGAAACCCTTTCACAGGGTCCATCGAAGCACAGATCTTCTGGAGTTGGTTCACTCAGATATCTGTGATTACAAGCAATTCTCTACAAAAGTCGGGATGAAGTATTTTATTACTTTCATCGACGACTTCTCAAAGTATGCTTTTGTCTATTTGCTCAAGTCTAAAGACGAAGCATTCGAGAAGTTCAAGGAGTTCAGGGCCGAGGCTGAACGGCAAACTGGACAACAACTCAAAAGGCTTAGGAGTGATCGAGGCGGGGAGTATCGGTCTCATGATTTCTCGTCATTCTGTAAAGAACATGGAATCATAAATGAGACGACGGCTCCGTACTCTCCTCAATCCAACGGAGTAGCAGAAAGGAAGAACAGAACGTTGACAGAGATGATGAACTCTATGCTGTTGACTGCGGGTCTTCCAAAGAGCTTCTGGGGAGAAGCTGCATTAATGGCTACTTTCATTCTCAATAGAGTACCGTATGCAACTTCGGACATAACCCCTCATGAACTCTGGTTCAAAGTCAGACCTAACTTGAATGTCATACGAGTGTGGGGGTGTCTGGCTTATGTGAAGCTCCCAGATCTGAAGATTCAGAAGCTGGGGACTAGGACTACTAAGGCTATCTTCTTGGATTATGCCGAGAAGAGTGATGCTCGGAGATTCCTTGATATAGAATCAAATCATATCATTGAATCTCGCGATGCTGAATATTTTGAAGACAAGTTTGCAAGGCACAAAAATATTGTTCTCGCGGATCTTCCGGAGAATGATGAGAGTGCAAAGCAGACAGAAGTCCTTATCGAACCAGTAGTCCAAGAAGAAGCTATTGTCGAAGAGACACCAGTTGAACCAGAACTCGCTGAGCCGTCAACTAAGCGAGTAAGGAGGCCGAAAGACTTCGGAGATGACTTCGTCACCTATCATGTGGAAGCAGATCCGCTTACCTATGATGAGGCGATGAAGACCAGAGATGCTGTATTCTGGAAGGAGGCGATAGACAACGAGATTGACTCAATCACCTCCAACAACACATGGGTGTTAGTTGACCTGCCAGAAGGAGCAAGACCCATCGGATGCAAATGGATCTTCAAGAAGAAGATGAAAGCAGATGGAACCATTGACAAGTTCAAGGCCAGGCTAGTGGCCAAGGGGTTTGCTCAGAAGCAGGGGATCGACTACTTTGACACTTATGCTCCAGTAGCTCGGATGACAACCATCAGATTGTTAATTGCTCTAGCAGCAATACACAAGCTGGTGATACATCAGATGGATGTGAAAACGGCATTCCTTAATGGCGAGCTGACCGAAGAGATCTACATGCAACAACCAGAAGGTTTTGTCGTCAGAGGTCTGGAAGACAAAGTCTGCAAGTTGATGAAGTCTCTGTATGGTTTGAAACAAGCTCCCAAAATGTGGCATGAGAAGTTTGACAAGGTGATAAGGTCAAATGGCTACAGGGTCAGTGAAACAGACAAGTGTGTCTATACGAAGTTTGCTGACGGAAGAGGAGTAATCGTTTGTCTTTACGTTGACGACATGCTAATCCTAGGTACGGATTTAAGCTGTGTCACAGAGACAAAGAAATTCCTCTCGACCAAGTTCAGTATGAAGGACTTGGGGGATGCCGACGTAATCTTGGGGCTCAAGATCATCCGGACAGGTACTGGAATAGCGCTGTCACAATCTCATTATATTGAGAAGATGCTCACTCGCTACGGGTATCAAGATCTTCCTATAATTGATACACCGTACCGGAGTGATCAGAAGCTGGAGCCAAATTCGAGGGAAAGCGTCAGACAGTTGGAGTACGCTAGCGTCATCGGAAGCTTGATGTACGCTACTACTGCCACAAGGCCTGACATAGCTTTTGCGGTGGGAATGCTGAGTCGGTTCACTAGCAACCCAGGCGTTGAACACTGGAACGCTGTGAAGCGTGTTATGAGATATCTAAAAAAGACTCAGACATTTGCACTATACTACAGCGGAGATCCGCCAGTAGTGGAAGGCGTCAGTAGTAGAAGCAGACAATGTTATCTCGCTCCTCCATGGAATCTGAATTCTTTGCATTAGATGCTGCTGCAGATGAAGCAGAGTGGCTTCGGGAGCTCATGTATGATCTTCCAGTGGTTGGAGCTCAGATACCGGCAATCCCGATATACTGTGACAACCAGGCGGCAGCAGCAGTAGCATCAAATGAACTCTTTAACGGGAAGAAGAGGACTGTGCGGTTAAAGTACAGAGCAGTGAACGATCTCATCAAACGAGGCGTCATTGCAGTGATCGATGTTCGGAGTCAGGAGAACCTGGCGGATCCGTTCACGAAAGGCCTCAAACGACAGCTGGTCGAGGACACAGCAAGGAAGATGGGTTTGAAGGCATTCTAATATTGTGTCATTATAATCCTATCAATAAATTTTATGTTATTGGTTCAAAGAGAAATCTACCAGATATCTAATTTTTTGATTCAAGGGAGGACTATTGACTGGAAAAATATTAGTTAACAGTGGGTGCTTGTTCTGCGGAACATGTAAGGGTTTCGGACCCAGAACCACTGTTGTCTACTACGAATTTTCTACGGAAAATTGATCCTGTGGGAAGGATGGCATAATGCCTTAATGAGTTCTCAGACTGAGTGAAGGTCTGTTATGCTTTACAGGAAGCATGGTGGCGCAACAACCACAAAGGAGTGTTACAACTCCATGCTACAGTGGGGTGACTCCACCATGAGGTTCCCAGGTAGGGGTAATGCCTCGACTTTGTTAGTCAAGTCACAGGCGGCGTAGCACCGCATATAGGCAGGTAGCCTAATGTTGCATAATCATAAAGAGGTGTAGACAGCACTACAAAGAGGAAGGCATCCTCATGTTACAGTGGCACGACACCACGAAGAGGTACCAGGTAGGGTAAATCCACGGCTTTGCAAGCCATGTCATAGCGGCGTAATACCGCACGGAAGCGCAAGGCTTCATGCTGAGTAGTTTGGCACTACAAAGAGGATTGTGACCTCATGCTACAGTAGTATGACACTACGATGAGGTACCCAGGTGGGGTAAAGCCTCGGCGTTGAGCCATGTCATAGCGGCGTAGCACCGCAAAGGAGCGCAATGCTTCATGCCATGACTCTTTATAAAGAACTCACCTATAATGTATGGACAGAGAAATAGGCCGTCTCTTGAGGGTAAATTTGTAGACGTCCAAAATACATACATTGAAATCCAGACTGGCACAAGGCCTTTAATGTGCAGCCAGAAGCACAGATAACTACATTATGTGAGTGGAAAAAATTACAGCTGTGGTACAGAATTCAAGGCGTAGTCCATTCTTGTATCATACTGTTGTTCAACCCATGCGGGAAGATTCAAGTCGTCAGCGACATCTATCCTAATGCATAATGGACAGTTGTTATATGGAACGCTTAACTCATATATATAGAGATATGTGGGGGATTGTTGGTGTTTTATTCTACATGTTGTGTGTTCACAACATTCTATTGTTAAAAGATAGTCCCACATCGGAAAAACACACCAAGTTGTATCTCTATATATTACTTATGAAGGAATAAAGAGATGCACATGGGTTGAGGCCCAATGGAGGGTGCCATGTGGGAGGATTTTACATAGAGGTGAGAATAAGAAACCAACTTTTGGCCAAATGAAAATAGATTTAAATCTATTGGAGCTAAGCCCCGAAGGGGCTTAGCGACTCAGACTCGGACTCGGGCTCGGGCTCGGACTCGGGCTTGGGCTTGGGCTAATGGGCTTTTGAGGCTTATTGTGGCTTTTTGATGGCACTTTGCACTTAGCACGACAGCTCGTCGCAAGGCGCATTGTGCGCTTTAGTTGCGCTCGTGCGCGAGCCTCTGCGCGGCCCTGCGTGGCGTGCGAGGCGTACTGAGCGTACTGAGCGTACGGGACGTACGGGTCGTGCGGGTCGAGCGGGTCGAGTGGGCCGTTCAAATTATGTAACGTCCGCGGGTCTTGTGGGCTCAGATCCGGAAAAGGCTCAGATCCAGAAAATCCGGATCTGGCATTAAACAGGGCGTGCGTTCAGAATTTGAAAAGCCCATCTCGTGCCTATAATAACAGAAGCATCTCCTCTCTCCAAGGTTACAGAAAATACTTAGAAAAATTTTCAGAGAGAGAGAGAAGTGCTGCTGCTATTCCGAGGAGTCGACATTTTTGGCCAGCGAGCGTTCTAAAGTTCTCTTCGAACTTGCTGGTTCCTGGAGGCTTGTCCGTAAGGCGGATATAGCTTTGAGCGCCGGTGATCTTTCACCCCAGCAGGCTTTCTTCTTCCTTTGTTGCTTTCGATAATACCGTCGCTTCTCTTTAGAAGTTAAATGGTTCTGTTGCCTTCGAGAATTATTACGACATAATCTTTTTAGATTCTCGTAATACAACATCACCTTCTTTAAGGTGTCGTTGCTGGAAATATTGTCTTTACAATAGTTTCTGAATTCGTGTTTTTTCCATCGATTGTTCGCCAAGGGACTAACACTTCTTTTAGGAAGGTACAAATCGAGTTGCTAGTAGCAACAACGACGAAAGCCCACAACTGGGTGATAAGATCACCGTTGCTCAAAGGGAACCAGCAAGTTCTAGAGAACTTCTGGAACGCTTGTCAGTCAATATTTGAGACTTGAACGGACTTCCTGGACTTTACGGACTCCATTAACTCTCTTCTTTGGTGCCTCTTTCAAAGGAGGCCAATGGGCTCTATTTATAGAGTGGAGTGAGACTTCACCTCTTCTCCTATCCGATGTGGGACTAAAATATCAATACTCTCCGATGTGTGACTAAAATATCAATACTCAAAAAATAGAGTTTGATATTTTAAATCATCCCATTTTTCCTTCTAGAAAAATACTCCCACACGACACACACTTGTGCCCCACCACACCTCATGTGCACAAATCAACACAAACAATTCATTATATTGAGATACTCACTATTCGGTGTAGCCGATGTGGGACTATCTTTCCTAGTCCAAAGGCAAAACTACCAACAAAAACCATCAAAGTTTTGAGAGATTTTAGTGGTTGGATTGTTGTTTTTGGTTCTTATATTTTTTTTATTTTGTTTTAATTTTAGATGGTTGTGATGATATGAACTTGACTTACTTCAAAACTGTAGAAGCCAATTATTCGCATGTTATTTAATTTTACTATGTTTTGATTTTAAATATCGATTAAAAAAAGATGGTTGGATTGATGTCTTGTTGTATTGATTTTTTAAATATCGATTAAAAAGATACCAAAAAATTCGACCAAATATCGATGGATTGTACCGATGCTCACCCCTCGGTTTGAAGCAAGAGTGACTAATGAGATTCTACCCAATGTTTTAAAAATCGGACCGATAATCGAACCGAATTTTTTTTTACAGGTCTAACCGTGGTTCAACCGGGTCTGACCGGTTCAACCATGGTTCAATTTTTTTTTTAATATTAAAATTTTGTAAGGCCATGAGAAAGTTCATTGGTAGCTCCTCACATCCTTGGCGCGAGCAGCAAAAAATCCAATCACAAGTGTCATTCACTACTTCCATACACACCCTCATGTACACAAATCCCATCACGTCTCATTCACCACTGTCATACATAACCTCATGTACACTCCACCCCCAACCATTCCAACACCCAACGGTCTATAGAAGACCCCCTCCTCTTTCTTCTTCCTACTTCATCCCTGCGCTTATAAAAGGAGACCATGTGTCCGTTCTTATAACACAAGCAAAACTCTCGAACTTCTGCTAGCAAGAGTGAGTGCGTGAGTGTGCGATTTTGAAGAGAGTGCGCGCGATGGCTCAGGGAAGTGGCAGTGCAGGAGCGATAGCTGTGGTCATCGCATTGTTGTGCGTGCTCCAGTTCCACGCCGTCGGGGGAGGCAGCGGCTGGACCTTCAACTCCGCCGGCCGGACTAAGGGGAAGAGCACCAGGGCTGCAGTGCTCGGTAACATTTCCCTTTCCAGCTTAATTGCTTCTTTTGCAGTTAATTTTTCAAATCCCGTATTAATGTTTCATTAAGATTATAATATTCGAGGACTTATACTAGGGCTTCCACGACAACCAAGACGACTGCTCAGAACCTACTCAAATTTTTTTAAGCTACTATAGTTGATTTGGAAAAAAAAAATATTGAACATTATATGCAGATTGCTATTAATAATATTATAGTAGCTTTGGAAAAAAGTTATATGCTATATGCATGTTGGAAAAAATAAAAATAAAAAACTATTAATACTATACATGCTGCTAGTGGCTTTGGAAAGTCGAGGTTAATCTACAGTATGCATGTTGTATATTTTTGGAAGCTAGCTTAATAATCAACATCATAATCTTTGTTGTTTGTTGTCCATTAGTTCTAGGTAGGTGGATCATTTTACATTCTTTCCATATCATCAACTTGTTCCTTTCTTTCTTTTTTCCTCTAGTTTATGGCAAGGCAAAGTATAATATACTTGATTTGTAAATTAAGGGCACATTTTAAATTCTTGTACTGGACCTTCAAGTATTTTGGATCGGCCCTGCTCTCTACTGAGAAATTATTTAGTAGGACGGACTCACCATGTGGTAGTGACGAACTTTGGTGCCAGACTTATCTGGTGAGACCGTTCCACTGAATAATTTCTCCTCTATACTCGGAGAGGTTCGACATCGCCATGTGGCAGTGGTGAAACTTTGCTATCCTTCAATAGTAGCGGAATACATCATGACAAGCAACATAATAGTACAAGAATAGTGTGGCCGGACTACTGGATAATTTCTCAAAGTAATTTGTTAAAGTTACTTTATCAAAATTTTAAAAATATTTATATTACTTCAAGGAGCATCTTGCAAAGAGCTTGGAGCTTTGCTATGCCTACAACCAATACTTACAACCCTCCTACAATCTGCCACGTGTTGGGCTTCAATTGGAGGAGGGGAGTAAGTGGTGGAGTCGGGTGGAGCCCATGTAGCAGGGGGATGTGAGAGGTGGTGGGACCCGGTGGTACCCATATGTAAGGGATGGGTGAGTGAGGTTGTAAGAAGGTTGTAAGAATTTGGTAGTAAACTTAGCATTATTGTCTTGCAAAAGTCATTCCTCTTGAATGAACATGTGAGCAAAAATAATATTGAAAGAGACCTTACACTCTTTTATCATTCTTCTCTTCCCAAAGATTGATGTCCAAAATAATACCACTTTTTTTTTTTTGAATGATTCAGTTTTGTAACTTAGCAGAAAGGAATGCAACCCTACGGAGTTGTATGGTAGTTACTTTGGGTTTTCTATCCATGTCTTCTTTGAATGATTCAGTTTTGTAACTTAGTAAAAAGGGGATTGTGGTCCCCTTTGTAAGGAGCTACTACTCGTGTAGAGAAGATACAAGAAACATACAACAAAAGAATTGAGAGGAAATTTTGAATTGAGAATCATAAATTTACAATTCATGAAAATCATATATTTAATTTGCATGTTAAAACCAAAATTCAGTGAATTAGAAATAGAAATCATTTCATAAATTAGGATGGCATAAATTGTTCTTACAATATCACCTTTTCATTTTAGATAGATAGGATTAGCTGCCAAATATTTTGATTAGACAAAATTTAGAAGTTATTGTTTCCATCTAGTGCCCAAATCCATGTTTATGCTAGTTCACCGAATTTAATTAATTAAAGTTCAATTCGCAGCATCATACAAACTATGCGAGATTTTGCATATCTATATTCTTAAAAATACTCTTATGTCAATTTAGAACACATGGTTGGAATCATAATTACATGGATTTTAATTCATTGAATCCTACCAACTAATTAAATTCTAAGGTAATTGATGCTCCATTTACTTTATTTTCACTAATGAATAGATAGAAAATATTATTATTATTATTATTTTTGAAAGCGGGAGATAGAAAATATTAAGAAGTTCCCTTTAACACAAATTTCCATTCCTCCCCAATTGCTCATCTAGAATACACACACACACTAATTTGCACCTAGATATGCTACATGATATTTCTAAATATTACTTGTAATTTTTTTACTCAATTGCACTAAAATATTTCCTAAAATAATATGAAGTTGTTAAATGACTTGAGTAGATATGGTATATATTCTTAGATACACTAATAAAAAAAACATATTTTATATTAATACGGTGAATCATACATTGTGTGTTGTATTTACTTCTCGTTGCCTATAAATATCTTGCAACTTCAATTAGACAACCCACTTGTCTAGACCTTGGTATACACCTAGAAAGGAAATACCATGACTAAGATGGTCCTCTTGCGATCCAAATTTTTTCTCTTTGTTATGCTGGTCATGATTGTGATTTCGACCTCACAAGAAACTAAGACTTCGATTTTCTTGTCATCATGATATTGTGTGTATGTATGTATATACAATTTGATAGTCTTCATGATATATTTTTTAAATAATTTGATACCAAATAAAGTTACATAATGACTTGCAGCAACAAAACTAGGTTACTCAGCTGCAGAACCGAGTTTTGTGACAATTCCTGCTAACTGCAATAGGTCCTGTTTTGATTCCAAGAAATGTGATAACGACTGCAAGGCATCGGGATTTCAAAATGGAAGATGTTGGGGAGCTATCAGGGACCCGCCCCGAACACAATATTGTTGTTGCAATTTACATTATACCTGAATGAGTACTTCTGTAATAAGATCAAATAGATACCAGTCCATCAATAATTGTCACTGTAGGTTCATTTGATATGAGAAATAAAATTATAGTTTAAATAAATGTTCTGTTCTAAGGATTTTCTTTCCTTATTCTTTCAAGGGTCTACTCACTTTTGTTCTTTTTTGGTTATTTTTTCTTCAAATCAAACATTTTATTATATTCAATTATAAAGAAAATAATGGAGCAATATTAACTGAATAGACATACCATGTACACATATTAATGTATTGAACATGAGTAATGCTATTCGTACCTCCAAATTGTCCCTCCAATACATCCCTCCTTATGTGACAGTTGATATGTCATATTAAATAATATTATGTGACATCTGACATGGTCGATGACATGGCAAATTTTAACCCAAAAAATTAATTACCCAATTTTGTCCATGTTAATGTTAATATTAATATTAATTAATGTTAATATTAATATTAATATTAACTAATGTTAATATTAATGTTAATGTTAATATTAACATTAATTAATGTTAATATTAACATTAATTAATGTTAATATTAACTAATGTTAATATTAATATTAATGTTAATATTAATATTATTGTTAATGTTAACGTTAATATTAATTTTTAATGTTAATGTTAATATTAACATTAATTTTAATGTTAATTTTAATTTTAATTTTAAAATTTGTCATGTCAGCTGTTACGTAAGAAGAGATAGTTTGGAGGTACAATTTGGAGGAACAAATAGCATTATTCATTGTACATAGGTATCTATGTTGGGTTTTGACCCTACAATAGGAAAAGGAGGAACAATCTAGAACATGTATGAGTTGATGGCGAAAGCTGTTGAATGTTTGGTGGCATACGTTGAACTCACTTGCTGGGAAAGATGGTTGGATTGTTTGCAGGGAGTAGGAACGAATGGAGCAAAGATTCGACCAATTTCGGGCCTAGGTGTAAGGTTGCTTGGGAATTCTGTTTTGATCAATTTTTTACGGTCTAGATTGGTTACGGGCTAGCTTAATACTTAAGTCATAGTGCCTAATGACTTAAGACCAAATCCAACTCAACACGCTAGGAATATCCGTGGTGAGATGACTCTAATACAACCACAACTCCGAACGACATACAATGCAGTCTCGAAGGGCACATACTCAGCCCGCAGGCACATAC
>JANAVB010018995.1:885809-1063309 GCA_029216955.1 Iris pallida | reverse complement strand
GCCTTGGCTGAAGTCGCATGGGGGTACGTCTCTGTCTCTCTGTCTCTCTCCCCCCTTCTCCCTTATTTCGAACGTTATATATATAGTCTAGTGGTGATGATGAGGCAAGCGGCTTGAGTGGTCAGGAGATCGATTCCCAATGGAAACGTTCAACACAATTACTATTTCCAAATATAACAGAGAGAGGTTGACTCCTCTTTCTTTCTAGCACATGCGGGCTCAGTTAAATCGTGTATCTCCCTACACACGATCTTTAGCCGGTCGTCATGTCGTTTCGGACTGTTCGGCCTCGTTTGGTTCGCGGAATGGAAGGGAAAGAAATCAATTCCTTATCATTTCCTTTCCTTTGGGAAACTTTAATTTTCATTAATTTTACTTTTCGATGTTTGGCAATGTCAAGAAATTTGGAAAGGAAAGTGAATACTTAAACGTGGAAAAGTGATTCCTTGCTTGGATGGATGGAATCACTTTTTCCCCTAATTTTTCTTTCATTGGGAATCACTTTTCTTTTCTCCTTAATTCCTTTGGCACACTTGTTTGCCATTAATTATCAAAAACAAGAACTACAGAGGAACTAGATTTGACTGCAAACTCACAAGTACAAAAGAGAGTCTAGAAAGAAATTCTAGGAAACAATCTAAGTACAATTGTTTAGTTTAGATTCTGGGGGTGACGGTGGAGGCTCGGGAGAAGTGTAGAAATTCTGCCTTACTCCTTGGACTATCGGACACAGTTTTTGCTTTAATGAGAAAATGCTCTTAATTTTTCCAGTCCCTTTGCATGGGTGTGGTACCCTACTATTTATAGAGGTTTCTGGATGAGGCATATTTTGGGCCGCATAGGTGGTCAAGTAGCTACGTGGCCGTAACAGTGCACCAAGACCCGGTCTATAGCTGCTAGCTGGGTGTCTGTTAAAATTTTTGTTGCAACATATCTGGGTGGTTCGAGACTTTGTCAATTCGCCCTGTGTCCTACCACAAAGTAGAATTAATCTGTTAAGGGAGTTTGGAGAATTTTGGACCGCATAAGGCTCATGCGGCTCGAAAATAGGTCGCAATCTCCCTTGGCTGCAGGACATCCCTGCCTCATCTTGGCAGCATAGTTGTCACAGAAATCTTTCTCTGCGACCTGAATCAACTTGGCTGCATAGTGGTCTCAGGAGCCTTCTTTCTGCGGCCCAGATTAACTTGGCCGCAGAGTTGTCCTAGGAGCCTTCCTTCTGCGGCCTGAATCAACTTGACCGCAGAGTTGTCATAGGAGCCTTCCTTCTGTCCATGGAGATACGCATAAGATTTCTGGGTGAAAGGAGGGTAACTCCATTTTTTTTTCATGCTTCTACAAGACCCCCTTCAAAGTTTTCAAATTGTAAATTTTGGAATACTTTGAATAAGAAGCATGGAGATACGCATAAGATTTCGAGTCACAGGGAAGTCTTATCTAGGCTATCCAGGCTGTCACTGCTACATAAAGCTCTGATTTGTTTTTAGATTTGGGGCTATCTTTTTGTGATCGACATGACGATTATGACGAATAAAATCCTGAGGGTCATCATTATCTTTAATGGGCGCGATAAACGAAGAGGCGTCTATCTGTTTACGCTTTTTTGATAGCCTATAAATGCAGGCCGTATAGCAGTAAGAGAACTTCTCCTGCTTTCTTTCGTCTTCCTTTCTTTCATTTCTACTTCCTACTCTTCGTCTTATCTAGTTAGCCATGTCCCCCAAAGCTTCCAAATCTACAAGCGCCGCTGACAAAGGGAAGGGGCCTGCCTCTTCGTCTAGAACTGCGGACTTACCCTCCTTTCACTCAGACGTACAGACTCCTATCCAGGGTAAGGTTGGTGAGAGAATGAACATTTAAACTCTAATGGCCATGTCGCATGCTTTATGCGCGAGTCTGACCACGTATCATCGCTGTGCTTTGGCTTCAACGCCTTTTGTGCACAGTCGGGCTTCCATAGGGCATGTGTTCCCTGTCTCACCGGGCCGCATGTGCTCTGTGTGACCGGAATTCATAGACTGAGCCGCATAGGTGTCACATGATTGAGCCGCATGTGCCCTCCCCATATCTGGTCCGCATAGGCTCTGCCTGACTAGGCCACATATGCATCACCTGATTTGAGCCGCATGTGCTCTCCCCATATCTGTGCCGCATAGGCTCTGCCTGATTAGGCCGCATATGCATCCCCTGATTTGAGCCGCATGCGCTCTTTTCATAACCAGGCCGCATAGGCTCTACCTGATTAGGCCGCATAGTTGAAAAGGAACCCATTTCCTTTGTTTTCTTCTGACTATCTTCTTTCTTTGACCTTTGCAGTAACTTTGCCTACGGCTCCTTCGGGGGAGGTTTTGATAGGGTATGCTGAAGAAAGTGGAGGACAATTGGCAGGCTTATGCATATCTTGAGGATGCTGCAAAGCTGATCCAAGAAGTCGAATGTCGGGCCAAATTGAAGATCGACCGCTCAACGGCACAGCTTGAGGCGATACTCACTGAACTATGTGTTGCTGATGAGCAGACATAGTTATGGTGGGTCTTCCGCCTCTTTTTTTGTTGGGGACGTAGTCCCATGAATAAAAGTGTACATTAACTTCATTCTTTGCTTATGACTGTAGAAGCATGAAATTTTTTCAGCAATAGAACCCCATGCGCCCAAGCTAGTGAAACCCTATGCGCCCAGCCAAAGAAGCTCTACGCGCCCAGCCAGTAAAGCTCTATGTGCCCAGTCAGTGAAGTTCTATGCGCCCAGCCAGTGAAGTCCCATGAGCCCAAGACTAGCTCCTCCAAAAGGAGGACGCATAGCTTGAGACATGGCTATGCGCCCAAGCCTGACTCAGTCAAAGCCATGATCAAAACGTGCACCGAAACGTACTGCCATGTCAGTCTCCACGAGCAGTCATGCTCTGAAGCATGCGGCCACGTCAACACCATGACCAACCCACGATCTCGCAGCCTATATGCGCCTACATCCTATGCGCCCAAAGCAGGACTATGCGCCCACATAAAAACTAGCGTGTTTCCTTATGTGGGCGCATAACATCGTTCCAGCTCAAGAACGACTATAAAAGGGGGCCCTCATCCCTCTTCAAAACATAGAACGGAGAGCATTTTCAATAGCCAAATTGCTGCACTTCTTGCCAGTGAGCCGAGAGTTAGCAATTTTCTTAGGTTTTCTCCCACTTTTGTAATCGGAGTGTCAACGGAGTAAAGGAGCAACTGCCGCTCGATCTCCATCGTCCCATTCCCCAGAATTCTTTTTTGTACTCGGGGATCCTTAGCGCAGGATCTCTCAGGCGTACTCGATTGGTGGTGCCTTGCGCTAATAAAGAAAAGACAGCATTTTTTTCTTCTTTTTTGTGTGTGTCCACAAAAATGGAGACTCTGCTGGGGACTACCTTTTCCTCTGACAAAAAGTTAGTGATGCAATCCGATACCGACAAAGTGGGGAGCACTCAGAAGATGCTGATCGTAAAGTTCGATCAGCAGGTGTTCGAAGAGATGCTCTCGAGGGATGGCTCTACTCCCTCAAAATCAGCGAAGCCAAACAAGTCTCGCAAGACTTGGCTTCTGAAGGCTCGCTGCGCATATCCTGATAGTGTCATAGCAGATATACAACTGGAGGACTCTATCACATGGGCGCATGACTCTACCACAGAAGTTTTCCAAATGGAGAAGGCTCACACCGTTCCGGGCTCTACTAGCCCAGTGACTTCCTTCCTGCACAACCATTAACAGGGTGTTCAACACCTGAGACTTGGCAAAAGAAAACACTACGATGCCAAGAATCGGGATGTGCGACACTCTGGGAAAACCCGACGAGGCTCACAAACGATGGAGGCAAAACTGGGAGAAAACAGCACTACTCCACCCAGCATGCGCCCAAAGCCATGCGCCCAAGGGAGTGTTTGGGCACATAACCCCAACCAGAATACTTCTGTCTTCAGCAGGCTGGGCATCCAGGGTCATGTGCCCAAAGCTATGCGCCCAGGCTCACTGGATCCATACTATGCGCCCACATCAAGGAGGCTCAGACATGTTGTCAAGGAGCATGCGTCCAAGGCCAGTCACCAAGGCCTATGCGCCCACAACAAAAAGACAGGCCCCAACACGTATAGCACGGGGCTGTCTACAAGGACATCACAGAACTTAGGTGTGGAGGTTGCCCCTGCACGTGAACTAAGTCTGGATGCGCCAACTCTCCTTACGAACCCGCATGCAAAGCTCAGCGATGCATGCAACATGGGTTGTAAGGCAAAAGTCCCTTCCGCTGACTTGCGCGACATGATAAATCATAAGCATAAAGTGAGGGAGGACATAACAATTCATAGTGCACATCCGTGCACTAGTATTGTTATCAACTGTTGCTGCTTCAAAGCAACAAGAGTGCCTTAGAGAAAGTCCGTGTTTCGACGGCTGCACTTCTCTGACGATGAAAAGCCACTGTATGTTTCATCCAACATGGTTTCATGGGGTCCCCCCTTACTGAAGCCCCAATCAAAGATGGTGGACTACGAACCCAACTGTCTCTCTCAGTTCTGCGAGAAGAAGAAGGAGTCTACCAACAGATGGCCAGCAGGCTGTCACATCTGAAGGAGTCTATATGGGTACTCGGTCAAAGGCAAGATTTCGTATGGACGACGAAGACTCCCAAGTTGGGGGTAGTATTCCCTCAGAGTCTGAAGCGGATGACCTTCACACTGGGGGTAGCCTTCCAGAGGACGATGATCCCTTTGAATCTGATGGCGACTATCTACGTCCTCTACCTGAAGATAAAGGACTTGTCCACTCGGAGACAGACAGTATCAGCACCAGTTATACTGTTTTCTCTGTTCATCCTTGCATGTTATCTACATACATGGCAAACGGAGAAAGACCTTAGGAAGCCAGTGATCAGACCAGCAAATGGCTAGAGGGTATGGAAACAGCATTCACCAAGATCACTGATATGCTTACCAGTATCATGGTGGTTCAAGCTGCTGGGGCTGTTCCTCCACCTCTACAAAACATCTCGGCCCACGCTAGTCCAGCTCACAGCAACAACCCTCCTTCACCACAAAAGGAGTATCATTCCGTTGAGCCTCCTCCAAATCTTGCAAATGCTGGGGGTGGTCCTTCGCCAACAACGGCTGACAACCGTTCATCAGCCGTTTTCTAACACCTGCTCAATCAACATGATACAATTGATTCCCTGGTCGCTCGTCTCGACACCATCTCACACAAAGACGAGCTTCAGAAGATGGGAATATCTCAACCGTATCCCCCTGAGTGGGAGAATGCTATCTGCCTTCCTAACTACAAGCCGCTGACGCTGAATTTATTTGTCGGGTTGACTTCTCCTCGTCAGCACATGACATACTTCAACACGCAGACTCTGCACTTGCCCAGAGACGATCCGTTCTTGTCGAAGCTGTTTATTAGCACCTTACAGGGGGTAGCTTTCGAATGGTTCTGCAGTCTGCCTGACGGATGTATCAATTCATTCAAAGACTTGGAGAGGTTGTTTCTTAACAGGTTTTACGAGAGTGGCATGCATGTTAGTATGTCCACCCTCATCGAGACCAAACAAAGGAGGACTGAGTCTATCATCGCCTTCATCGAACGCTTCAGGCAGCTAGCACTGAAGATGCCCTTCGGCATACCAGACTCAGAACTTATGGATACTTGTCGACATAACTTCCTTCCTACAGTAAAGTTTTGTCTGGGTATACATAAGTATGATACATGGCCTGCTTTTATTGGGACCGCTGATGCTGCTGAAAACGATGTTCCTAACTTGGAACTACTGGGGTTGAAAACACCCAAATCCGAAGACAAGGGCAAGCATCCTCAAACTTTTCCTGTTCGTGGGGGTAAAGGGAAAGAAGTCCTGAAGGTCGACACATCCAAAGGAGCTTCCAATTCTCATGGAGCCTTCGACAAGCCTAAGGAGACCTTCTCCTTTGACAAAGATGATGTCATTACTATCTTTCACACATTGACAAAAGGTAATAAGCTGACATTGCCTCCACCACGATGTCCTGCAGAGGCGAGCCAGCTCAACGATCCCAAGTAATGTCTCTATCATCAGTACGTGCATCATTCCACCAAGGACTGCATTGTCCTGAAAAAGAAGATACAACAGCTTATCGACAGCCAAGTGATCAACCTCGAAGCTGAAGACAAGGTCATATCTTCTAACATGATCTCTCTTCAGTTTGGTGACTTTCCTCCCACAGAAGTCCCAGACGGCGTGGTCCCGATTCCCAAGGCAATAATGGAAGTCGTCAACCTACCGCCAACTCGCAACTCAACCTTGGTAACACTCACGACTGAACGTGGTGAGATTATGTGGGTCCATCCGAACCTTGTGCAAGATGTGACGCAGGGGGTGGTACCTTCCAAAGCAAAAAGGGGTAAGAAGTACAAGTCATGCCATATGGTATCCTCTCCCATCTACGAGGTTCTATCTGGCGAGATGCGATCGAGGAAGACTTATCTTCGGACATACTACCCCGTACAAGAAGAAGCGGTACCTTCTCAACCTCCTGTTGCCCCCACAAGCTCAGAAGCTGGCCCGTCTAAGCCTTCAATTACGGACAAAGCCAAGCAGAAGGAGACGCAGTTTGACAAGTCTCTGAAGGCTCCAGCTCCCGAAGGCATGGATCGGTCCTACAACTTTGACATACTGGCACAGCTAGCCAATACACCTGCCAGGTTATCTCTGTTCGATCTATTGCGACTCTCCAAGGAAACACGGAAGGCCTTAAGTGAGGCATTACTATATGTCGACTCGTATCTCGCTGAAGTCAAAGCCCTCGCTGAAGATCCTGTCTCCTGTCCCCACTGCCACAGCACTATGGAAGTGGTGCCCAATATCACCTTTTCATAGGAGGACATGCTACTAAAAAATAATCGTCATGATAGACCCCTGTACTATACAGGGTATATTGGGGCGATCAAGGTGGACCGCATGCACATCGATCCAGGATCCTCCCTCAGCATTATTCCTAGAAGTTTGCTTCAAATTCTGGGAATCCTTATGCACAAGCTATCTGCAACCAACACAACTATCATGGCTTTCAATGCTGGTCGAAACCACCCGCTGGACAAGATCCGTATCAAGTGCCAAATCGGCGATCTCCGAACAGAGGTTTCCTGCTATGTGATCGATGCCAATGTATTCTACAACGTCTTGTTGGGACGTCCATCGATACACGAGAACATGATTGTTCCTTCCACACTTCACCAGTGCTTCAAGTACATTAACAGCGACGGTGTCGTGAAGACAGAATTTGCCGATGCCGATCCTTTTAAGGGCATCGAAGCTTACTATGGAGATACGGTACTTTACCAATCCCAGCCCCCCAAGGATGACGGCAACGAAGGTGACAATGAAACCGAAGCAAGCTCATCCTCCAATGATGGTCCCCTGATCATCCGAGTCAAAGGACGTACTGCTCCAAAAAGTACTCCGAAGCCTCTCACAATCTGGGTGAAAAAGAAGAACCCTGACAAGGTCAAACCATTGACCATCACTCTCAGCAAGACACCCCGGAAGGAACCTACTGATGCCCGTCCTCCGAATCCTGAAGAATTACCCTACGTGGTGAACTCGGCCAAGACTATGGCTCCTCTTCCAGATGATGATCCTCTCAATGAGTATATCAATACTCATAATAATGTACCTTCAGCGGATGATGTTATTCCTGAAGAAGAACTTACGTATTTCCTTAGTAAATATTTATCTTTGAATTACTCCGATGTCTATCAATCTGTAAACTACTACATAGATGCGATATACGCTCTAGAGAACGGCATAGGACCACACCTCTGCATGCCGGTCACGACGCCTCACCTACGGGAAAAAGTTTACCCTGAAGATATCCTCTACCTCATCATTCCAGCCAGAAAAAAGGATGAAGAACTAATCATCTTCGGTCGTATCATTGGCGAGAGAAAGTTCATTCTAGACTCTACTTCTCCCAAACACAACACAGAAGCTGACTATGACTCCGGAAAAATGCAACTTTTTCGGTATAGTTGGCAGGCCAAAAATATCATCCAGAACATGGGATATGACATCAAAAGCGACAAGGGGCTAAATTATGGCCGAGGATGACGATTGCCAATACGACACTTTGCTCCTCCCGACAAACCCGAGAACTACTATCAACAAAGCGGTGTTGGTCTGGGTTATGTCACCCCTCCAACAACTCCCGAAAGATCAGATGATGAAGCAGATCGTTGTTCTCATTCTTCTGATTCCTCCCTCTGGGAATCAGACTCCAGCATTGGCGACATGTTCAAGGCAACTCTGTCCGTCAATATGGTTTCCGTTGACCAAATCGCAGACGATGTCCAATCAATCGAACTCGAACAATGGGCTCAAAAGATGGACACTAGGTGGGAGCTGTGCTTCGAACAATGTGAACCACCTACCGAAGACGAAGTCATCCAAGTCAATTTAGGAGATGAATCATCTTTCAAACCAATCTTCATCAGCAAAAGCCTATCTGGCGATGAACACCAATCTCTTATACAACTTATAAGAGAATATATCGACTTCTTCACATGGAGCTATGAAGACATGCCAGGCTTGGACCCTAAAATTGCTATGCACCGCCTGAATATTTTGTCTAAAGCTAAGCCAGTGAAGCAGCAACAACGACGATTCCGACCAGATGTCATGGTAGCCATCGAGAGTGAAGTCAAGAAGCTCATTGCCAGTGGATTCATTCGCGAAGAATAACACCCAGACTGGGTTGCCAACATCGTTCCAGTTATAAAAAAGAATAATAAAGTTCGAGTCTGCATCGATTACCGTGATTTGAACTCTGCATGCCCGAAGGACGAGTTCCCTTTACCAATCACCGACGTAATGATCGACAACACTTACGGCTTCGAGTGAATGTCCTTCATGGATGGGTTCTCAGGCTACAACCAGATCAAGATTTTTCCCGACGACGAGAAGCACACATCTTTTCGAACACCGTTGGGGGTATACTGCTATACGGTGATGCCCTTCAGATTAAAGAATACAGGGGCGACATACCAGCGGGCCATGAACATAATTTTTTGCGATCATTTGCGTAAAACTGTAGAGTGCTACGTAGACGATATCGCAGTTAAAAGTCGTCTCAAGGGCAACCACCTCCAAGACTTGAGAACGGTGTTCGAACTAATGCGTGCACACCAACTCAAGATGAATCCAACCAAGTCTTTTCTGGGAGTCTCCAGTGCCAAGTTCCTTGGTTTCGTCATCACTTCAAAGGGCATACATCTGGACTCGGAGAAAGTGAAGGCTATCCTCGATATGCATCCTCCAAGAAACCTCAAAGAGCTACGCAGACTACAAGGAAGGCTAGCCTACATCAGACGATTCATTTCGAACCTCTCCGGAAGGTGTCAACCGTTCACTCAGCTCATGAAGCAAGGCATATCTTTCGTCTGGACTGAACAATGTCAACGCGCATTCGACGACATCAAGGCATATCTCACAAGCCCTCCAGTATTGGTAGCTCCAATAATGGGGAAGCCCTTCTTACTATATGACCATGCTATGGACCATTTTTTTGGCACCCTATTAGCTCAGAAGAATGAAGACGACCATGAACAGGCAATCTACTACCTCAGTCGCACAATGGTGGGAGCCGAACACAGATACACACCGGTGGAGAAGGAATGCCTTGTACTAGTATTTGCCATTCAGAAGATACGCCAGTATGTGTCTGGGTAGACTATCCACATTATATCTAAAGTCAACCCTCACAGAATAATCATGACTAAACCGGGCTCTCTCAATTCCCATTTAGCTACATGGACAATGCTGTTGACTCCATACGACATGCTCTTCGTTCCTCAGAAGGCAGTAAAAGGCCAGGCATTAGCTGATTTCCTAGCAGCTCATCCGGTGCCAGAATCGTCCAAACTCTACGACGAAATCCCCAACGAAGTGGTGGAGTCTAACACTGCAACTAAAAAAATCCCCATTTGGCGAATATTCTTTGACGACACATCAAGAACAGGACCTAAAGGAAATATCGTGGCTGGAATAGGTGTCGTGCTCGTGTCAACTGATCATCTAGTTATACATCGTGCATATTCTCTCGTGGAACCATGCACCAACAACGTGGTCGAATATAATGCCCTATTAATCGGCCTACAACTGGCGAAGCAACTGGGAGTTGACTATCTAGAAGCTTACGATGATTCCAAGCTAATAGTCAGTCAGGTCCGAGGGGATTATGAAGTTTGCCACAAAGATTTCATCCCATACCACAGAGAAACAATTGAGTTGGCATCTACTTTCGCTGGATTCTTCATCGAGCACGTGCCTCGACTACAGAACAGAAGCAGATGCTTTAGCCGGTCTCGCTGCTTCCTTGACCGTCCCAACCAATACTCAGCAGTCGATCACATTGTCTGGTCGAGAACTATTCTGTGTAAAAGATGTCTTGCATATTCATCACAGTTACACAACGGAAACAAGCATCGATGCTAAAGACTGGAGATTTTCTTTCATAGACTATGCCGTCTATGGAATCCTCCCCGAGGACCCAAAGGAAGCAGTATCTATCCAAAGGCGATCCCTCAGATTTTACTACGACACAGCTACCAAAATGTTGTACCGACGCTCTTACGACGGGCTACTGTTATGATGCTTATCAGACACAGAAGCCAAACATGCACTCCGGGAGGCTCACAATAGAGTTTGTGGTGCGCATCAACCAGGCCCCAAATTACAAGATCGCCTCAAACGAATGGGTTATTACTGGCCTACAATGATAGCATATGCTGTTGAATATGCAAAGAAGTGTAGAGCTTGTCAGTTCCACACCGATTTCATTCATCAACCTTCGGAGTTCCTACACCCGACAACAGCATCTTGGCCATTTGAAGCCTAGGACATGGACGTCATAGGACCAATCAGCCCGCCATCCTCCAAAGGATATCAGTTCATCCTAGCTATAACCGATTACTTCTCCAAATGGGTGGAAGCTATACCGCTCACCGAAGTAAAGACGTCAAACGTGATCAGTTTCATCAAACATCACGTCATCTGCCGCTTCGGCCTACCTCGTAGGATCATCCATGATAATGGTCCACAGTTCGCAAGCCATGCAATCTATCGGTTCTGCGATAAGTGTAAGCCCCCTGAATTTTTGGAATTTATTTTTGATTTTCTAAATGAATTGTTATTGATAATTCATTTTGATTTAATTAATTTTGATCATTAAATGCTCTTTACCGTGACTTGGATTTCTAGAGCATCAGGGATGCCAGTCTCTGGAAACTTTCTTCTTGAAGTTTGTAGTAGACGAGATTATCTTTATGTTGATATATCGTGTCCCACTCGAACCTGTTCCCTTGTACTTTTTTTGCTTCGCACAAGTTCGGGCCAATTTAGACCATTTAATTATTAATTGATTTCCCACTCTTTTCCTTGAATCCTCATAAGCACGTTACCATGACTTTTAATTTAGGAGCATAGGGCTAGTCATTCTCTCGAAACTAACTTGTCATACCTGATCTACTCGAGACGCCCTACACCCATGACCTTCGTGTCCCACTCAGACACACCATCTTGTGCTTCATTTGCTTCGTACAACTTTTGGGTCAATTTAGGCCAATTAATTATCTACCATAATTTGTGACCTGACTTCCAACTTAATTTCGGGATCCGATATCGGTCCAATCCAGTCGACCCAATATATGGCCCTGGCCTGTTTTGAGTCTACTATGCACGTGCTACTTGCGTGCCACCAATTTGATCTCCCTTGTGCTCCCATTTCATCCATGATTTAATTTGGTTTAAAATTATTATTTTAATTAAATCTTGGCCCCAAGTCTGACCAACTTGGCCCAACATCCAACCCAAATTGGTGTGACCCTACCATGTCTACCCATATCACCCCACTATTGTATTTGCATTTTCTCTACTAAAACAAAATATTCCTATTTTATATAAATATCTTATTTTTTCTCTCTCTCTCTCTCTCTCTCTATATATATATATATATATATATATATATATATATATATATATATATATATATATATATATATATATATATATATATATATAATACTCTCACTCTCTCTCTCTCTACCTACACACCACCTCTCCTCTCCCCATGTCAGCTCACACCCCCCTGTACTGAGCACACCCCCTCCTCTCTATTCTTTCTCTCTCTCTCTCTCTCTCATTAATATCTCTTTCTCTCTCTTTCTTTATAACATATATCTCTCTATCTTTCTTCTCTAACACAACACACACATACCACCCCCTCTCTGCCGACATCACCTCCCCCCATGGCCGAGAGCTTCCTCTCTCCACTCCAGCCTCCTCCCTCTCCTCCTCCTACTCTCCCCCACTCCACCACCATCAACTATATCAACACCACCACCATCAACTATATCAACACCACCACCACCAACTACACCATTACCATACCCTCACCTCCACCATCTCGCCGGCGTCGCCACGGGCAGCGCCGCAGCCACGGGAAGCGCCGCCGCCGTGCCGTGCGCCACCGTAGCAGTAGCAGCGAGGCAGCAGCAGCGCGCACAGTACGCACGTGCGCGGGCCGCCGTCGCGCTGCCGTCGCCGCCGCCGACGACCCCCCTAGCCGCGCGCAGCTCCGACGAACCCCCCTGGGCAGCGCCTTCTTCCCCGGCACGACGCATAGGCAATTCGTGCGTTTTGCACGGAATCCCGTCGACGCGCGCGCGAACGAGATCCAGAAATGGCGTTCCGTCGCAGCGACTTCGCACACGTTTTTTTCGGGAAATTCGACCGTTGGATCGGCAATTTCTTCGCTCCGTCACAATCTTGGTATCCGTCTTCACTCCTCTCAAATTTTATTCGTTAATTTTATCGTTTGATACATCAAAACCGGCCACCAAGTTGACCGTTTAAATTGTGTAGTTTTTGGACAGTTTTGCGGAGCCAACTTCGTCGGTTCGTATATCCTCCATCGCAGCTCCGTCTGGTGTGCTACTGGTTCCTATGCGAAGCTGGTATAACCCTTTTCCTTCCCTTTAAGTTTCGTTTCATTGTGAGCACGTTTGATTGGTTGAATTCGACGCCAAAGTTGGCCGTCCGAATTCGTAATTTCCAAGTTGTAAAATTCTATTTTTGAACCCGGGACTCCGAATTCAATTTCTGACACCACCAGTAGACTCGTGGTGTCATTCTGGAACGTTTTTATATAGAGTTTGTTAGATTTGGAGGACGTGGGCCCTGGCATGTATTTCGATGCAAAGTAGGCCCCATAGTCCGGGTCAAAGGGACTTTTTGACGCCGGCTCATCGAAATCCAATTCCGGATATACCGTTGAGTTCGTATCGTCATTCTGGACTCGTTGACATATAATTTACTAGGTTTTAGTGGACATTGGCTCCGGCACGTATTTCAGTACAAGTCGGACACCAATATCCGGGTCAACGGGTCATTTTCAGATCGGCTCATCGGAATCCAATTCTGGATATACCGTTGAGTTCGTATCGTCATTCTGAACTCGTTGACATATAATTTACTGAGTTTTGAGGACATTGACGCCGACACACTTTTTCGTGCAAATCGAAATTTTAATGTCCTGGTCAACGGACCAAATTGAGATCGGATAAACGGAATCCAATTCTGGATATACCGTTGGATTCGTATCGTCATTCTGGATTCGTGGACATATAATTTGTTAGGTTTAGTGGACTAGTATTCTTGCACATTTTTTGGGTGCAAAGTGGGTCCGACACGGACACCATTTTGACCCGAAATTATCTTTTTTCCCCTGTGTCCAAATTGGACTTATGTGCAGGCTATTCTAGCTATTTCGACCATTCTGGACACGTTGGTGATGGTTGTTTTACCATCCGAAAAAATCTGTAGATTTTCACCCTGTTATTATAATCTTTTTCTTTTGTGGTATTCTGAGATCCATCGATTCCAATGAATTCACAACCGCTGAAATTGAATGTGTTGACCCTGTAGATGTTTATAGAGACTAGCTTTGACCCAGTTTGACCATGGTTGACTACTTTGACTGAACGTCGAAGTAGAGTCAACATTTGACCTAGGTTAGACTAGTTTTTACCTTGGTTGACCACAGTTGACTATTTTGACCAAAAGTCAACCGTAGCCTTGACTGAACTTTGAAGTAGAGTCAACATTTGACCTAAAATTGACCAGAACTTGACCGAAGTTGACCAGTTGACCCAAAGTCAACTGTTAGTCAACGTTAGTCAAGTTTGACCTAGAGTTGACCTAGGGTTGACCAGAGTTGACCAGTTGACCAAAAGTCAACTGTAAGTCAACCCTTGACTTAGATTGACCTAGTTTGACTTGCCTTGACCTAGTTTGACTTAGTATGTCTTGATTTTACTTCCAAACCCTTATATAGTGTCACGACCCGCTCCTGAATAATCGGATACGATACGCCCAGCCTTCGTCGATGGACACGACGAAGTAAGCTGTACAATACTAAGGAAAACTCCAAGTCACAATGTAATGTAAACAACACAGCTTTTATAACGTTCCCAGAAAATTGCCAATATCCATCAAGTCTTTTAAATACAAACTCAGCCGGAGACAAATTCGGTCAAATGAAATAATATACAATAATGAATATTTAAGATACAATCTCGAGAAAAATAAACTAAAAAAAAGCTGCAATATCCAAGCAATCACCAGCTCCATGTAATCTCCCACTCACCTGCAACGATCCTGTCAGGAAAAGAGCAAAGTACAACCCTGACCAGATAATATACAATGTAATCTGTAATCCAGAGTACAAGGTGAAAACAGAATACCAGAATACTAGAAATGGAATGAAACTACGGTACCAGAGATGAAATATAAAAACTGCAGGCAATGGACGACAATCACTATGCTAGACAATGAACACGGCTATCAATGTACAAGGCACAATTGTGACAATTTTGAAATATTAAAACTAATGTGTGACCGGCTTAAGAGCAATCAATCAATGAGGCAATGAGTCAATGAGTCAATTCTACAAGGTCCGGCTTCATCGTACGTGAAGTGTACGATTAGGCTATCCACAATTACCTATGTTGGGTGTGGTCACACAAAAGCTAATATTTCCCCCAATCCCCGCAATAAACAATGACTCACAAGCAATGAACAATGGCACAAGGCAATCGTGTGTAATTCGTGTCCGATATGAGAACATGGCACATGAAGGTAAGAAACAAAACAAGGTACAAGTCGAGTCAGTGTACTTGCCTCGGTTTGGTTGCACGAGAGTAGTACTGCATGGTTGTAAATCACCTGTTATATTTGTGCAATTTATTAGGGTTTTAAATAATGACATTAGCTAACTAACTTAGATAATTCAACTATTTCTAGATAAGAACAAGTTAACAATATTTAGAAAATATTATAGTTTAATCACCATAAATACTCATGAAAACATATACTATACAATTTTAGAAATATTTAGAAACATTTTATTTAGCAAGTAATAATTATAGCTTTATAAAAAAAGACTATTAAACTATTTTAGAAATATTAAACCATTTTGCTAGCAAGATATTTAGTAATTAATATTAACAAAATTAAACCAATTATTTACTAACTAAATACTAATTTAACAAATTATTCAATCATAGTTAATTAGATATATATAATTAACAAGAAGCAATATAATACTATTTAGATAATAATTTGATTACTATAAAAACACTTTAAAGTATATCTAGTGAATTACTAGAAATTAACAATTATTTATTAACAAGATAAAATAATAATAATGTGATTTAACAAGAATTTAGCAAGTATTTAATATTTAAAATGATTTAAGTGGTTATTAAACTTGGACAATTATAGAAGGATAATAACATTAATAATAACGATATTTCTCCTAGATATAGGCTCAAGGCCTAACCCAACTCTGCTGTTTACATTTTATTTCTACAGACAGCCCAGAACCAGCCCATCCAACCCAGCCTATTTCCTGTCAATGGCCAATTGTGCCTAATACTAAATTTTACATTAAAATTCCTAACTCAGTTTACAGCCCTTTCATTCCTCCCAGACCCATTTCTTATACTGTTTAAAACAACTTAACAATTCAACTAAAAACTACCATTACTTCCAACCCGGCCCATATATTTAATCAAAACTCTCCACCCACTCTCGTATTAATTGTTACAGATCATAACCTACACCCCTCTACTGTCACCGGATCGAATCTTGAGAACCATAGGCGACTCTTCGAAACTTGAAGAGGCGCAGGCGCACTGCACTGGTTTTTGAAAAAACCAGCTGTCAAGATGGCTCATCGGAAGAGCCAACTTAGCATGGTCTCCTCTACCCCTTCTTAATTCTCAGTCACTGCATTCTCTCTCATTCATAATTATTCCTAGCCTCTACACTCCTCACAGCCAATAAAAGAAGTCCCATTCTCTTCACCCACTCAACCGAAAACCCAATGCCACTCTCTCCATTATTTCTAACAGCTGAGCCAAGCAAACTTCCTCTCACTCATACACAGCACAAAAAGTCTCTTCCATTCTAACTCAAAGAGCCGAACAAAAGCTCTCTACACTTCATCTTCCTCCTTCACAACCGAACACAAGCAAAAACCCACCCTCTTCTACTTCACTCCGAAACCCTAACCTAACTCTGGTAAAACCCTAGATGAAGAAAAACAAGAAGAAGAAGAAATATGACAGAAGATCTAGGGGATCGAGGCGAAATACTCACTGGCCGGAGGTGACGTCGATCCACGCTCGAGATGACGTCGTCGTTCGACGACGAGGCGGTCTGGACGTGCTGCGGTGGAGATGTCGATGGAGCCTCGGAAGTGGTGGTGGTGGCACGATTCCTCGTCCAGATCGGGACGAACGGCACGGGCGGTCAGGCAAAAACGCTGCTGAGTCGGTGGCTCCTCGTCAAGGAACGAGAAAGGAAAACGTCGGCCGGCGGAGATCAGGGACCCCGACGGCGGTTCGACAAAACTCCTGGCGAATGGAGCTCCAGAGAGGCGGTGGTGTCGTCCGTCAACTCCGGTGCTTCGTCTCGAGGAGATCCCTATCGGCTCGACGGAGTGGCCTGGTGGTGACGAACTCCGGCGAGGGATGGTGGTGCTCGGCCACACAGTGTCAGTGGGAAGAGAGAGAATGAGTGTACTGTGGTGTGTCAGAGTTTTGGGAATCGTGTACATTTATAATAAAATAATTAGGGTGTATGTGTACAGTGGGGAGTGACACTGCTGTAAATAGGCATAGATCTGGGGGTATACTATAGTGGCAGAGATGTAATAACAAATAGATCTGGGGGTAGGAAATAATCATTGGTAACAGAATTTCAAATTCAAATTTAAACAGATTTTCAAACAGAATTTCAATTCAAAACAGTTTTTCCAATTTATTCCAAAATCGTTTAAACAGATTTTCAAACAGAATTTTAAATTCAAACAGGTTTTTCAAATAAAAATAGATTTTTATAAAACAGATTCCAAAGTCCAATTACCCTCCAATAGTTTTCAAAAGATAGTTAACAGATTTTTAAATTCAAACCAATTTAATTACTCTCAACAAATTATGAAATTAGTTACTAATTAATTAATTAATAAAATCAGTTATCTTAATACTTAATATATAATTCCGAAAATGATTAGTAATATTATTTGAAAGACAAATAATATTATTAAGAAATCAATAAAACTATTATTACAAAATTGAATACTTATACATAGATATTTATTTAGCTACAAAATTTGTTTCAACAATTCATAAAATAAATCAAATCATTATTACGTCAAACTAGTATTCAAAAATACTTTCCAAGTTGAGAAAAATTCATTAATACCCGAAACTCATTTTAAATCAACTAATTTAATCGAAATTAGGCTTTCGTAAGAAATAATATTTACATCCAAAGAAAATTAGAAAAAAACCCTAAAATTTACCAAATATGATTTTGGGAGTTACAAATCTACCCCCCTTACAAAATTTTGTCCTCGAAATTTCAAGGGTTTTGCAGTGTATAAAATCAATCAAAATTTATTAAAGGCAACATGAAAACTAAATGATTTATTTGTGGAGTAAAAGAACAAGGACTAACAAGTAGTCACTACACAAATGCGAAGGACTGTAAATGCAAGAAAACTCAGAGACAAGCCTCAAAAATAGGCAATATAAAAGAAATACAGCTACTACAAGCAAGTAAGAAAAATAACGGTCCATCCGACTGCGCTCCTGCAGCTACTACTGATCCTCAAAAACTGGGTCCTCCTGCTGCTGCTCTGGTGCTGACTCATGACGAGTGAAATCTGCAGGGCAATCTCTCACTTGGTGAGTGGCAGACCCATAAATCAAGCACTGCCCTAACTTCTTGCGGCATTCCCCGACATGGTGTCCCGGTCTCTTGCAGTATGCGCAAGAAAAATATACTGGAGTCTGAATCTGTCTCTGCTGCCTCGGCGATGTCGGTGCTCGAACATGATGCTGATGCTGAGGTGGCCTCTGCTGAGTGTCGGTCCGCTTCGGTGGACCCTGGGAACTGCTGGCGTCAATATCTCGGTCCCGCTTAAGCTTCGGATCCATCTCCTTCTCCACTCCCTGAGCAACTTTAAGAATGCTCGCATAGGTCGTGGCCTGACTAATAGCTACTGCATGACGCAGCTCCCTGGTGAGGCCCTTCTTGAACTTCCAGGCCCTCTCCTTCGGCGTGCTGACTAGGTTCTCTGTGAACCTGCTGAGTCGAGTGAACTCCGATGTATACTGGGCCACTGTCATATTTCCCTGCTGCAACACCTCAAATTGTATCCGAAGCTCGTCCCGCTCCACATCCGGGAAGAACTTCTCCTGGAATAGCAGTTTGAAATCCTTCCAGGAAACTCCGGGCTCTGCTAACTGAGGCTCCTCCCGGTACCAAGCCCTGGCAATGTCGAAAAGTCGCATGCTCGCAACTTCGCCCTACAAATCATCCGGGATCCTCGCCATCTTCAATGACCGTTCAGCATTCTTCAGCCACTCGTCTGCGTAGACTATCCCTTCATTGCCCCAAAAATCTATCGGGCAGATGAACTGATAGTCCTTGGCAGACCCTAGCCTCGGCACTACTGGTGCCGGCGGTGCTGGCGGTGCTGGTGGAGCTGGCTCTCTGGTCCTGAGTGCATCGACGACGGTCGCTCTGAACTGCGCAGCTTGCTGATTCTGGGCCTCCATAAATTGTTGAAACATGGCCATCACCTGCGTGCCATCGAACATCATCGTCGAAGGAAGCGGCTGAGGCTGAGGCGGTAGAAGCTGCTCTTTTGCACTGGGTGCAGGCTGCTCACTGGTCCCAGCATTCGTCGTGACGACCCTCCTGTAACAGAAAAATAAACTGTTGATTGCTATATCCTAGAAAATTCATAAACTATCCTAAAATCATAAGTAAAATCAAATTTTAGAATTTTTAAACATCAATAACCGTAAACTATATACCATAAACAATTTTTCCGTGGTTCCTATGATGTGATGAGTTTTCCTTAGCTTCCGCTGGTCCCCCAATAACACTTTATAGCCTAAGTGTCATTAGGATAGACCTGCATCGGCCACCACTAAAAAATGTTACGATCCGCTCCTGAATAATCGGATACGAGTCGGACACGCCCAGCCTTCGTCGATGGACACGACGAAGTAAGCTGTACAATACTAAGGAAAACTACAAGTCATAATGTAATGTAAACAACACAGCTTTTATAACGTTCCCAGAAAATCACCAATATCCATCAAGTCTTTTAAATACAAACTCAACCGGAGACAAATCCAGTCAAATGAAATAATATACAATAATGAATATTTAAGATACAATCTCCAGAAAAATAAACTAAAAAAAAAGCTGCAATATCCAAGCAATCACCAGCTCCATGTAATCTCCCACTCACCTGCAACGATCCTGTCAGAAAAAAAGCAAAGTACAACCCTGACCAGACAATATACAATATAATCTGTAATCCAGAGTACAAGGTGAAACCAGAATACCAGAATACTAGAAATGGAATAAAACTACGGTACCAGAGATGAAATATAAAAACTGCAGGCAATGGACGACAATCAATATGCTAGACAATGAACACGGCTATCAATGTACAAGGCAATGAATCACGACAATCAATATGCAATTGTGACAATTTTGAAATATTAAAACTAATATGTGACCGTCTTAGGAGCAATCAATCAATGAGGCAATGAGTCAATAAGTCAATTCTACAAGGTCCGGCTTCATCGTACGTGAAATGTACGATTAGGCTATCCACAATTACCTATGTTGGGTGTGGTCACACAAAAGCTAATATTTCTCCCAATCCCCGCAATAAATAATGACTCACAAGCAATGAACAATGGTACAAGACAATCGTGTGTAATTCGTGTCCGATATGAGAATATGGTACATGAAGGTAAGACAGAAAATAAGGTACAAATCGAGTCAGTGTACTTGTCTCGGTTTGGTTGCACGAGAGTAGTACTGCATGGTTGTAAATCACCTGTTATATTTGTGCAATTTATTAGGGTTTTAAATAATGACATTAGCTAACTAACTTAGATAATTCAACTATTTCTAGATAAGAACAAGTTAACAATATTTAGAAAATATTATAGTTTAATCACCATAAATACTCATGAAAACATATACTATATAATTTTAGAAACATTTAGAAACATTTTATTTAGCAAGTAATAATTATAGCTTTATAAAAAAAGACTATTAAACTATTTTAGAAATATTAAACCATTTTGCTAGCAAAATATTTAGTAATTAATATTAACAAAATTAAACCAATTATTTACTAACTAAATACTAATTTAACAAATTATTCAATTATAGTTAATTAGATATATATAATTAACAAGAAGTAATATAATACTATTTAGATAATAATTTGATTACTATAAAAACACTTTAAAGTATATCTGGTGAATTACTAGAAATTAACAATTATTTATTAACAAGATAAAATAATAATAATGTGATTTAACAAGAATTTAGCAAGTATTTAATATTTAAAATGATTTAAGTGGTTATTAAAACTTGGACAATTATAGAAGGATAATAACATTAATAATAACAATATTTCTCCTAGATATAGGCTCAAGGCCCAACCCAACTCTGCTGTTTACATATTATTTCTACAGACAGCCCAGAACCAGCCCATCCAACCCAGCCTATTTCCTGTCAATGGCCAACTGTGCCTAATACTAAATTTTACATTAAAATTTCTAACTCAGTTTACAGCCCTTTTATTCCTCCCAGACCCATTTCTTATACTGTTTAAAACAACTTAACAATTCAACTAAAAACTACCATTACTTCCAACCCGGCCCATATATTTAATCAAAACTCTCCACCCACTCTCGTATTAATTGTTACAGATCATAACCTACACCCCTCTACTGTCACCGGATCGAATCTCGAGAACCATAGGCGACTCTTCGAAACTCGAAGAGGCGCAGGCGCACTGCACTGGTTTTTGAAAAAACCAGCTGTCAAGATGGCTCATCGGAAGAGCCAACTTAGCATGGTCTCCTCTACCCCTTCCTAATTCTCAGTCACTGCATTCTCTCTCATTCATAATTATTCCTAGCCTCTACACTCCTCACAGCCAATAAAAGAAGTCCCATTCTCTTCACCCACTCAACCGAAAACCCAATGCCACTCTCTCTATTATTTCTAACAGCTGAGCCAAGCAAACTTCCTCTCACTCATACACAGCACCAAAAGTCTCTTCCATTCTAACTCAAAGAGCCGAACAAAAGCTTCCACACTTCATCTTCCTCCTTCACAACCGAACACAAGCAAAAACCCACCCTCTTTTACTTCACTCCGAAACCCTAACCTAACTATGGTAAAACCCTAGATGAAGAAAAACAAGGAGAAGAAAAAATATGACAGAAGATCTAGGAGATCGAGGCGAAATACTCACTGGCCGGAGGTGACGTCGATCCACGCTCGAGATGACGTCGTCGTTCGACGATATGGCGGTCAGGACGTGCTGCGGTGGAGATGTCGATGGAGCCTCGGAAGCGGTGGTGGTGGCACGATTCCTCGTCCAGATCGGGACGAACGGCGCGGGCGGTCAGGCAAAAATGTTGCTTAGTCGGTGGCTCCTCGTCAAGGAACGAGAAAGGAAAACGTCGGCCGGCGGAGATCAGGGACCCCGGCGGCGGTTCGACAAAACTCCTGGCGAACGGAGCTCCAGAGAGGCGGTGGTGTCGTCCGTCAACTCCGGTGCTTCGTCTCGAGGAGATCCCGATCGGCTCGACGGAGTGGCCTGGTGGTGACGAACTCCGGCGAGGGATGGTGGTGCTCGGCCACACAGTCTCAGTGGGGAGAGAGAGAGAATGAGTGTACTGTGGTGTGTCAGAGTTTTGGGAAACGTGTACATTTATAATAAAATAATTAGGATGTATGTGTACAGTGGGGAGTGGCACTGCTGTAAATAGGCATAGATCTGGGGGTATACTATAGTGGCAGAGATGTAATAACAAATAGATCCGGGGGTAGAAAATAATCATTGGTAACAGAATTTCAAATTCAAATTTAAACAAAATTTCAAACAGAATTTCAAACAGAATTTTAAATTCAAACAGGTTTTTCAAATAAAAACAGATTTTCATAAAACAGATTCCAAAGTCCAATTTCCCTCCAATAGTTTTCAAAAGATAGTTAACAGATTTTTAAATTCAAACCAATTTAATTACTCTCAACTAATTATGAAATTAGTTACTAATTAATTAATTAATAAAATCAGTTTTCTTAATACTTAATATATAATTTTGAAAATGATTAATAATATTATTTGAAAGACAAATAATATTATTAAGAAATCAATAAAACTATTATTACAAAATTGAATACTTATACATAGATATTTATTTAGCTACAAAATTTGTTTCAACAATTCATAAAATAAATCAAATCATTATTACGTCAAACTAGTATTCAAAAATACTTTCCAAGTTGAGGAAAATTCATTAACACCCAAAACTCATTTTAAATCAACTAATTTAATCGAAATTAGGCTTTCGTAAGAAATAATATTTACATCCAAAGAAAATTAGAAAAAAAACCCTAAAATTTACCAAATATGATTTTGGGAGTTACAAATCTACCCCCCTTACAAAATTTTGTCCTCGAAATTACAAGGGTTTTGCAGTGTATAAAATCAATCAAAATTTATTAAAGGCAACATGAAATCTAAATGATTTATTTGTGGAGTAAAAGAACAAGGACTAACAAGTAGTCACTACACAAATGCGAAGGACTGTAAATGCAAGAAAACTCAGAGACAGCCTCAAAAATAGGCATTATTAAAGAAATACAGCTACTACAAGCAAGTAAGAAAAATAACGGTCCATCCGACTACGCTCCTACAGCTACTACTGATCCTCAAAAACTGGGTCCTCCTGCTGCTGCTCTGGTGCTGACTCCTGACGAGTGAAATCTGCAGGGCAATCTCTCACTTGGTGAGTGGCAGACCCACAAATCAAGCACTGCCCTAACTTCTTGCGGCATTCCCCGACATGGTGTCCCGGTCTCTTGTAGTATGCGCAAGAAAAATATACTGGAGTCTGAATCTGTCTCTGCTGCCTCGGCGATGTCGGTGCTCGAACATGATGCTGATGCTGAGGTGGCCTCTGCTGAGTGTCGGTCCGCTTCGGAGGATACTGGGAACTGCTGGCACCAATATCTCGGTCCCGCTTAAGCTTCGGATCCATCTCCTTCTCCACTCCCTGAGCAACTTTAAGAATACTCGTATAGGTCGTGGCCTGACTAATAGCTACTGCATGACGCAGCTCCCTGGTGAGGCCCTTCTTGAACTTCCAGGCCCTCTCCTTCGGCGTGCTGACTAGGTTCTCTGCGAACCTGCTGAGTCGAGTGAACTCCGATGTATACTGGGCCACTGTCATATTTCCCTGCTGCAACACCTCAAATTGTATTCGAAGCTCATCCCGCTCCACATCCGGGAAGAACTTCTCCTGGAATAGCAGTTTGAAATCCTTCCAGAAAACTCCGGACTCTGCTAACTGAGGCTCCTCCCGGTACCAAGCCCTAGCAATGTTAAAAAGTTGCATGCTCACAACTTCGACCTGCAAATCATCCGGGATCCTCGCCATCTTCAATGACCGTTCAGCATTCTTCAGCCACTCGTCTGCGTAGACTATCCCTTCATTGCCCCAAAAATCCATCGGGCAGAGGAACTGATAGTCCTTGGCAGACCCTGGCCTCGGCGTTGCTGGTGCCGGCGGTGCTGGCGGTGCTGGTGGAGCTGGCTCTCTGGTCCTGAGTGCATTGACGGCGGTCGCTCTGAACTGCGCAGCTTGCTAATTCTGGGCCTCCGTGAATTGCTGAAACATGGCCATCACCTGCGTGCCATCGAACATCATCGTCGAAGGAAGCGGCTGAGGCTGAGGCGGTGGAAGCTGCTCCTGTGCACTGGGTGCAGGCTGCTCACTGGTCGCAGCGTTCGTCGTGGCGACCGTCCTGTAACAGAAAAATAAACTGTTGATTGCTATATCCTAGAAAAATCATAAACAATCCTAAAATCATAAGTAAAATCAAATTTTAGAATTTTTAAACATCAATAACCATAAACTATAAACCATAAACCATTTTTCCGCGGTTTCTATGCTGTGATGAGTTTTCCTTAGCTTCCGCTGGTCCTCCAATAACACTTTATAGCCTAAGTGTCATTAGGATAGACCTGCATAGGCCACCACTAAAAACATGTCACGACCCGCTCCCGAATAATCGGATACGAGTCGGACACGCCCAGCCTTCGTCGATGGACACGACGAAGTAAGCTGTACAATACTAAGGAAAACTCCAAGTCACAATGTAATGTAAACAACACAGCTTTTATAACGTTCCCAGAAAATCACCAATATCCATCAAGTCTTTTAAATACAAACTCAGTCGGAGACAAATCCGGTCAAATGAAATAATATACAATAATAAATATTTAAGATACAATCTCCAAAAAAATAAACTAAAATAAAAGCTGCAATATCCAAGCAATCACCAGCTCCATGTAATCTCCCACTCACCTGCAACGATCCTGTCAGGAAAAGAGCAAAGTACAACCCTGACCAGACAATATACAATGTAATCTGTAATCCAGAGTACAAGGTGAAACCAGAATACCAGAATACTAGAAATGGAATGAAACTACGGTACCAGAGATGAAATGTAAAAACTGCAGGCAATGGACGACAATCAATATGCTAGACAATGAACACGGCTATCAATGTACAAGGCAATGAATCACGACAATCAATATGCAATTGTGACAATTTTGAAATATTAAAACTAATGTGTGACCGACTTAGGAGCAATCAATCAATGAGACAATGAGTCAAAGAGTCAATTCTACAAGGTCCGGCTTCATCGTACGTGAAGTGTACGATTAGGCTATCCACAATTACCTATGTTGGGTGTGGTCACACAAAAGCTAATATTTCCCCCGATTCCCGCAATAAACAATGACTCACAAGCAATGAACAATGGTACAAGGCAATCGTGTGTAATTCGTGTCCGATATGAGAACATGGCACAGGAAGGTAAGACAGAAAATAAGGTACAAGTCGAGTCAGTGTACTTGCCTCGGTTTGGTTGCACGAGAGTAGTACTGCATGGTTGTAAATCACCTGTTATATTTGTGCAATTTATTAGGGTTTTAAATAATGACATTAGCTAACTAACTTAGATAATTCAACTATTTCTAGATAAGAACAAGTTAACAATATTTAGAAAATATTATAGTTTAATCACCATAAATACTCATGAAAACATATACTATATAATTTTAGAAATATTTAGAAACATTTTATTTAGCAAGTAATAATTATAGCTTTATTAAAAAAGACTATTAAACTATTTTAGAAATATTAAACCATTTTGCTAGCAAGATATTTAGTAATTAATATTAACAAAATTAAACCAATTATTTACTAACTAAATACTAATTTAACAAATTATTCAATTATAGTTAATTAGATATATATAATTAACAAGAAGCAATATAATACTATTTAGATAATAATTTGATTACTACAAAAACACTTTAAAGTATATCTAGTGAATTAATAGAAATTAACAATTATTTATTAACAAGATAAAATAATAATAATGTGATTTAACAAGAATTTAGCAAGTATTTAATATTTAAAATGATTTAAGTGGTTATTAAAACTTGGACAATTATAGAAGGATAATAACATTAATAATAACAATATTTCTCCTAGATATAGGCTCAAGGCCCAACCCAACTCTGCTGTTTACATTTTATTTCTATAGACAGCCAAGAACCAGCCCATCCAACCCAGCCTATTTCCTGTCAATGGCCAACTGTGCCTAATACTAAATTTTACATTAAAATTCCTAACTCAGTTTACAGCCCTTTCATTCCTCCCAGACCCATTTCTTATACTGTTTAAAACAACTTAACAATTCAACTAAAAACTACCATTACTTCCAACCCGGCCCATATATTTAATTAAAACTCTCCACCCACTCTCGTATTAATTGTAACATATCATAACCTACACCCCTCTACTGTCACCGGATCAAATCTCGAGAACCATAGGCGACTCTTCGAAACTCGAAGAGGCGCCGGCTCACTGCACTGGTTTTTGAAAAAACCAGCTGTCAAGATGGCTCATCGGAAGAGCCAACTTAGCATGGTCTCCTCTATTCCTTCCAAATTCTCAGTCACTGCATTCTCTCTCATTCATAATTATTCCTAGCCTCTACACTCCTCACAGCCAATAAAAGAAGTCCCATTCTCTTCACCCACTCAACCGAAAACCCAATGCCACTCTCTCCATTATTTCTAACAGCTGAGCCAAGCAAACTTTCTCTCACTCATACACAGCACCAAAAGTCTCTTCCATTCTAACTCAAAGAGCCGAAAAAGCTCTCCATACTTCATCTTCCTCCTTCACAACCGAACACAAGCAAAAACCCACCCTCTTCTACTTCACTCCGAAACCCTAACCTAACTCTGGTAAAACCCTAGATGAAAAAAAACAAGAAGAAGAAGAAATATGACAGAAGATCTAGGGGATCGAGGCGAAATACTCACTGGCCGGAGGTGACGTCGATCCACGCTCGAGATGACGTCGTCGTTCGACGACGAGGCGGTCAGGACGTGCTGCGGTGGAGATGTCGATGGAGCCTCGGAAGCGGTGGTGGTGGCACGATTCCTCGTCCAGATAGGGACGAACGGTGCGGGCGGTCAGGCAAAAACGCTGCTGAGTCAGTGGCTCCTCGTCAAGGAACGAGAAAGGAAAACGTCGGCCGACGGAGATCAGGGACCCTGGCGGCGGTTCGACAAAACTCCTGGCGAACGGAGCTCCAGAGAGGCGGTGGTGTCGTCCGTCAACTCCTGTGCTTCGTCTCGAGGAGATCCCGATCGGCTCGACGGAGTGGCCTGGTGGTGACGAACTCCGGCGAGGGATGCTCGGCCACACAGTGTCAGTGGGGAGAGAGAGAATGAGTGTACTGTGGTGTGTCAGAGTTTTGGAAATCGTGTACATTTATAATAAAATAATTAGGGTGTATGTGTACAGTGGGGAGTGGCACTGCTGTAAATAGGCATAGATCTGGGGGTATACTATAGTGGCAGAGATGTAATAACAAATAGATCTGGGGGTAGGAAATAATCATTGGTAACAGAATTTCAAATTCAAATTTAAACAGATTTTCAAACAGAATTTCAAACAGAATTTTAAATTCAAACAGGTTTTTCAAATAAAAACAGATTTTCATAAAACAGATTCCAAAGTCCAATTTCCCTCCAATAGTTTTCAAAAGATAGTTAACAGATTTTTAAATTCAAACCAATTTAATTACTCTCAACTAATTATGAAATTAGTTACTAATTAATTAATTAATAAAATCAGTTTTCTTAATACTTAATATATAATTCCGAAAATAATTAATAATATTATTTGAAAGACAAATAATATTATTAAGAAATCAATAAAACTATTATTACAAAATTGAATACTTATACATAGATATTTATTTAGCTACAAAATTTGTTTCAACAATTCATAAAATAAATCAAATCATTATTACGTCAAACTAGTATTCAAAAATACTTTCCAAGTTGAGGAAAATTCATTAACACCCGAAACTCATTTTAAATCAACTAATTTAATCGAAATTAGGCTTTCGTAAGAAATAATATTTACATCCAAAGAAAATTAAAAAAAACCCTAAAATTTACCAAATATGATTTTGGGAGTTACAAATCTACCCCCCTTACAAAATTTCGTCCTCGAAATTTCAAAGGTTTTGCAGTGTATAAAATCAATCAAAATTTATTAAAGGCAACATGAAAACTAAATGATTTATTTGTGGAGTAAAAGAACAAGGACTAACAAGTAGTCACTACACAAATGCGAAGGACTGTAAATGCAAGAAAACTCAGAGACAAGCCTCAAAAATAGGCAATATAAAAGAAATACAGCTACTACAAGCAAGTAAGAAAAATAACGGTCCATCCGACTGCGCTCCTGCAGCTACTACTGATCCTCAAAAACTGGGTCCTCCTGCTGCTGCTCTGGTGCTGACTCCTGACGAGTGAAATCTGCAGGGCAATCTCTCACTTGGTGAGTGGCAGACCCACAAATCAAACACTGCCCTAACTTCTTGCGACATTCCTCGACATGGTGTCCCGGTCTCTTGCAGTATGCGCAAGAAAAATATAATGGAGTCTGAATCTGTCTCTGCTGCCTCGGCGATGTCGGTGCTCGAACATGATGCTGATGCTGAGGTGGCCTCTGCTGAGTGTCGGTCCGCTTCGGTGGACCCTGGGAACTGCTCGCACCAATATCTCGGTCCCGCTTAAGCTTCAGATCCATCTCCTTCTCCACTCCCTGAGCAACTTTAAGAATACTCGCATAGGTCGTGGCCTGACTAATAGCTACTGCATGACGCAGCTCCCTGGTGAGGCCCTTCTTGAACTTCCAGGCCCTCTCCTTCGGCGTGCTGACTAGGTTCTCTGCGAACCTGCTGAGTCGAGTGAACTCCGATGTATACTGGGCCACTGTCATATTTTCCTGCTGCAACACCTCAAATTGCATCCGAAGCTCGTCCCGCTCCACATCCGGGAAGAACTTCTCCTGGAATAGCAGTTTGAAATCCTTTCAGGAAACTCCGGGCTCTGCTAACTGAGGCTCCTCCCGGTACCAAGCCCTAGCAATGTCGAAAAGTCGTATGCTCGCAACTTCGACCTGCAAATCATCCGGGATCCTCGCCATCTTCAATGACCGTTCAGCATTCTTCAGCCACTCGTCTGCGTAGACTATCCCTTCATTGCCCCAAAAATCCATCGGGCAGAGGAACTGATAGTCCTTGGCAGACCCTGGCCTCGGCGCTGCTGGTGCCGGCGATGCTGGTGGAGCTGGCTCTCAGGTCCTGAGTGCATCGACGACGGTCGCTCTGAACTGCGCAGCTTGCTGATTCTGGGCCTCCATGAATTGCTGAAACATGGCCATCACCTGCGTGCCATCGAACATCATCGTTGAAGGAAGCGGCTGAGGCTAAGGCGGTGGAAGCTGCTCCTGTGCACTGGGTACAGGCTGCTCACTAGTCCCAGCGTTCGTCGTGGCGACCGTCCTATAACAGAAAAATAAACTATTGATTGCTATATCCTAGAAAAATCATAAACTATCCTAAAATCATAAGTAAAATCAAATTTTAGAATTTTTAAACATCAATAACCATAAACTATAAACCATAAACCATTTTTCCGCGGTTCCTATGCTGTGATGAGTTTTTCTTAGCTTCCGCTGGTCCCCCAATAACACTTTATAGCCTAAGTGTCATTAGGATAGACCTGCATGGGCCACCACTAAAAAATGTCACGACCCACTCCCGAATAATCGGATACGAGTCAGACACGCCCAGCCTTCGTCGATGGACACGACGAAGTAAGCTGTACAATACTAAGGAAAACTCCAAGTCACAATGTAATGTAAACAACACAGCTTCTATAACGTTCCCAGAAAATCACCAATATCCATCAAGTCTTTTAAATACAAACTCAGCCGGAGACAAATCCGGTTAAATGAAATAATGTACAATAATAAATATTTAAGATACAATCTCCAGAAAAATAAACTAAAATAAAAGCTGCAATATACAAGCAATCACCAGCTCCATGTAATCTCCCACTCACCTGCAACGATCCTGTCAGAAAAAGAGCAAAGTACAACCCTGACCAGACAATATATAATATAATCTGTAATCCAGAGTACAAGGTGAAACCAGAATACCAGAATACTAGAAATAGAATGAAACTACGGTACCAGAGATGAAATGTAAAAACTGCAGGCAATTGACGACAATCAATATGTTAGACAATGAACACGGCTATCAATGTACAAGACAATGAATCACGACAATCAATATACAATTGTGACAATTTTAAAATATTAAAACTAATGTGTGACCGTCTTGGGAGCAATCAATCAATGAGGCAATGAGTCAATGAGTCAATTCTACAAGGTCCGGCTTCATCGTACGTGAAGTGTACGATTAGGCTATCCATAATTACCTATGTTGGGTGTAGTCACACAAAAGCTAATATTTCCCCCAATCCCCGCAATAAATAATGACTCACAAACAATGAACAATGGTACAAGGCAATCGTGTGTAATTCGTGTCCGATATGAGAATATGGCACATGAAGGTAAGACAGAAAACAAGGTACAAGTCGAGTCAGTGTACTTGCCTCGATTTGGTTGCATAAGAGTAGTACTGCATGGTTGTAAATCACCTGTTATATTTGTGCAATTTATTAGGGTTTTAAATAATGACATTAGCTAACTAACTTGGATAATTCAACTATTTCTAGATAAGAACAAGTAAACAATATTTAGAAAATATTATAGTTTAATCACCATAAATACTCATGAAAACATATACTATATAATTTTAGAAATATTTAGAAACATTTTATTTAGCAAGTAATAATTACAGCTTTATTAAAAAAGACTATTAAACTATTTTAGAAATATTAAACCATTTTGCTAGCAAGATATTTAGTAATTAATATTAACAAAATTAAACCAATTATTTACTAACTAAATACTAATTTAACAAATTATTCAATTATAGTTAATTAGATATATATAATTAACAAGAAGCAATATAATACTATTTAGATAATAATTTGATTACTATAAAAACACTTTAAAGTATATCTAGTGAATTACAAGAAATTAACAATTATTTATTAACAAGATAAAATAATAATAATATGATTTAACAAGAATTTAGCAAGTATTTAATATTTAAATTGATTTAAGTGGTTATTAAAACTTGGACAATTATAGAAGGATAATAACATTAATAATAACAATATTTCTCCTAGATATAGGCTCAAGGCCCAACCCAACTCTGCTGTTTACATTTTATTTCTACAGACAGCCCAGAACCAGCCCATCCAACCCAGCCTATTTTCTGTCAATGGCCAACTGTGCCTAATACTAAATTTTACATTAAAATTCCTAACTCAGTTTACAGCCCTTTCATTCCTCCCAGACCCATTTCTTACACTGTTTAAAACAACTTAACAATTCAACTAAAAACTACCATTACTTCCAACCCGGCCCATATATTTAATCAAAACTCTCCACCCACTCTCGTATTAATTGTTACAGATCATAACCTACACCCCTCTACTGTCACTGGATCGAGGCGAAAACCCTAGATGAAGAAGCAAAAACCCACCCTCTTCTACTTCACTCTCCACACTTCATCTTCCTCCTTCACAACCGAACACAAGCAAAAACCCACCCTCTTCTACTTCACTCTGAAACCCTAACCTAACTCTGGTAAAACCCTAGATGAAGAAAAACAAGGAGAAGAAGAAATATGACAGAAGATCTAGGGGATCGAGGCGAAATACTTACTGGCCGGAGGTGACGTCGATCCTCGCTCGAGATGACGTCGTCGTTCGACGACGAGGCGGTCAGGACGTACTGCGGTGGAGATGTCGATGGAGCCTCGGAAGCGGTAGTGGTAGCACGATTCCTCGTCCAGATCAGGACGAACGGCGCGGGCGGTCAGGCAAAAACGCTGCTGAGTCGGTGGCTCCTCGTTAAGGAACGAGAAAGGAAAACATCGGCCGACGGAGATCAGGGACCCCGACGACGGTTCGACAAAACTCCTGGCGAACGGAGCTCCAAAGAGGTGGTGGTGTCGTCCGTCAACTCCGGTGCTTCGTCTCGAGGAGATCTCGATTGGCTCGACGGAGTGGCTTGGTGGAGACGAACTCCGGCGAGGGATGGTGGTGCTCGGCCACACAGTGTCAGTGGTGAGAGAGAGAATGAGTGTACTGTGGTGTGTCAGAGTTTTGGGAATCGTGTACATTTATAATAAAATGATTAGGGTGTATGTGTACAGTGGGGAGTGGCACTGCTGTAAATAGGCGTAGATCTGGGGTATACTATAGTGGCAGAGATGTAATAACAAATAGATCTGGGGGTAGGAAATAATCATTGGTAATAGAATTTCAAATTCAAATTTTAACAGATTTTCAAACAGAATTTTAAATTCAAACAGGTTTCTCAAATAAAAACAGATTTTCATAAAACAGATTCCAAAGTCCAATTTCCCTCCAATAGTTTTTAAAAGATAGTTAACAGATTTTTAAATTCAAACCAATTTAATTACTCTCAACTAATTATGAAATTAGTTACTAATTAATTAATTAATAAAATTAGTTTTCTTAATACTTAATATATAATTTCGAAAATGATTAATAATATTATTTGAAAGACAAATAATATTATTAAGAAATCAATAAAACTATTATTACAAAATTGAATACTTATACATAGATATTTATTTAGCTACAAAATTTGTTTCAACAATTCATAAAATAAATCAAATCATTATTACGTCAAACTAGTATTCAAAAATACTTTCCAAGTTGAGGAAAATTCATTAACACCCGAAACTCATTTTAAATCAACTAATTTAATCGAAATTAGGCTTTCGTAAGAAATAATATTTACATCCAAAGAAAATTAGAAAAAAATCCTAAAATTTACCAAATATGATTTTGGGAGTTACATATTGATACAGTATTCCATCTATAGGTCCTCGAGGCACTGTTCTTGGACTCAGTTGACATATTCCACCAGATCTCAGGCGAGTACATTCTCTGATAATAATTCTGTTTTATGATATCGTTTATGTTTCTTGTATTTAGTGTAGATACCCTTGTTCTCTTGACACATTGTTCACACGGATTGGTATTTCTCTGGATTCCGTCATAAGATGTTATTCCTCGCTTTCCTTGGTATATCTTGTGCAAGTCTTTCTTGTTCCTTATGCATTGTATAGACACGATTCCTGCGAAGGCTAGCTACCCTCTCGGAGAATCGCGTGTCATGATGTGTCATGGTTGGATCCACTATACTAGTCGGAGACGGGAGTATTTGTGTAGATGTGTGGTCATTATCCACCTTGTTATTCTTGTAGATCTTGTGAGTGTTAATCATATACTCCACGTATGATTAACCAGGCCAGTAGACCTTGTGCAGACCCAAGCCGGTCACATGTTGAAACTAGAACTCACACACTTAGATAGATGATTTTTGATTCTTGTACATGCCAATCATCAGTTTTACTTGCCTTGTTCTAGCTCTAGATTTTGAGCTTACCTTGCCATGATACTCACATGTACATTTTCATGATTTTTTGTATATTCTCTCTATTTACTGCTACATTTTTAATATCGTCTAATTAGAAGTATTATTTGAGATTTGTGCTCGTTCTATACTGACTGAATATGTTGACAAAATTTTAGGAGTAGTTGTGCCCTCAGTATTGGACTTCATGATGTTGCTAGCTGAGGTGGATCTCACTATTCTTCTATGTGAGTTGCCTGGTAGTTATCCTTAGTTTTTTTGTTCCTTCTGTATTTTTTTGTCTTATGATCCTTGTAGATTCTAGTTGTTCTAGTGATATTGTTATTATTTCTTGTCTTATCTTCTTTAGTTTTTATGATATGACATGAGTACATTTCTAGTTATGGATCTTTAGATGTTGTAGTCAGTATAGGGTACTTGACAGCGCTCTACCGTCGATATTGCGGCGTAGGCTGGGCATGGCCCACGTATTCGTACCCGTATATCCGGGTGCGGGTCATGACAATAAGAACCGAATCCAGAACGTATCCTCTACTGCCTACAATCTAGCGGCTAACAGGCTAGCAGAAGCCTTCAACAAAATTATCATAAAACTTCTTAAGAAGTTCGTGTCTTCAAACAAGCGCGATTGGAATGAGAAGCTCGGCGAATGTCTATAGGCCTATCGTACAACGGTCCGGACTCCAACATGCAGTACGTCATTCTCTCTGGTTTATGGGAGCGAAGTAGTTCTTCTCCTAGAAATCCAGATTCCTTCTCTTCGAGTAGCCTTAGCCAGCGAGTTGACTACCGAAGAAAGCTACCGTCTGTGACTCCAGGAGCTCGAGGCACTAGACAAAAAATGCTTGTTAGCTTAGCAACGCATTGAGCTATACTACGCATGCCTTTTCAGAGCCTTCAATAAAAAGGTGATGGAAAGGATCTTCCAAGTCGGCGATCTGGTCTTAGCAGTGAGAAGACCAATGGTCATGACGCACAAAACAAAAGGAAAATTCCAGCATTAATGGGAAGGTCCTTTTATCATAGAATCAATGTATTCTAACGGTGCGTACCGGCTAACCAAGTCTGATGGTGACTTGCTCATGATGCCTATCAACGACAAGTTCCTGAAGAAATACTATGTGTAACCCTTTTTTCACATATGTTTAGTCATGTAAATGTACAGTACGATGTTTATATGATTCAAAAAAACTATCTAACTATTATCCGTATTTCAAAAGTCTTGAATACGCCCTGGATAATAGGTCCTCTAAAATATTTCTCCAGTAGAATCATTTCCGTTTTTGACTTTGTCCAAACTAGGTTTGACGGAAACAAGTCACGTCCCTATTACCTCTGAATTATTTTTCGATAATTATTTCCCCAGTAAAATGATTATGTTTTGCCATGTCCATATAACCTCTGAACAAAGCATTCATCAAGGATAATCACGTCCATATTACCTCTGAATTATCCACTCCCCCTAATGCTGTTTTCCATAAATAAATTCACTTTATTTATTTTGTATCTGAGAAAATTACAACTGTATGAATCTAATCTAGAAGACGATTACTTTATCCCTTGGACGATACGATGAAGAATACTCGAACTTTGAAGAACTTGGACAGCAACTGGGCAATCTCTCTGTTCTCTCTAAAATTGTCTGTAGTATCTGATGAAGATGAAGAAACTCTTTTTTATAGAGTTCAGGATAACTGTCCTTAAGCATACGCTCAGGTAGTTACTTGACGTGTGCATAACTGCAGGGACGCATGGCGAATTCTGATGGAGACACATTAGCGTGCGGTTGAAAGTAGTGGAGCATGTTCAGGAGAGATTGATGGCCTGGATGCCACGTTGCATAACTTCTAGAGAAGTGGATAACTGGTACAGGATACGTGAGAACGTGTGTTGACTGTAATCCTGGATATGGTTGCTGTAATACGCTGCCTCGTTGAAGGAGAGTTATACGCTGACTTGGATGATATAGAAACAAAATAAAGCTGATACGCTTACTGGAGAAGAAAGGAGTCGTACGCTCACTTGATGAGGAAGGAGTCGTATAGACTTCATACGCTCACTGAAGAAGGAAGGAGTCGTATAGACTTCATACGCTCAATGAAGAAGGAAGGAGTCGTATAGACTTCATACGCTCACTGAAGAAGGAAGGAATCGTATAGACTTCATACGCTCAATGAAGAAGGAGCCACGTGGCCGTCATCAATCTTCTCTGATATGCCATATCTTCAAATAACTGTCAAAAGATTTTCTCGAGCGTCGTGACTGCAGATGTGACAGCTGACAGACTGTCAAAACTGACAGTAATGATGGCTTTGCATTAATGATCTGCTGAGCTGTCCTCGTAAAAGACAAAACTAACTCTTCGAATACATATACGACGGTTGCTCTTTTCATGACAACTATCTTTGCACGAAAAGACGAGACGTCAGATTCATTCTTCATTTAGTATATGCTGTGCTGTCATCCCAGAAAATAATAAAATATTCACTGAGCGTATGGCCTGTAGATGAGCGTATGGCTTTGAGCGTATGGCTTGGACTGAGTCTTATGTCAGCGTGTCATAATTTTCACACCCTACAAGACCCCCTTCAAAGTTTTTGAACTTTATGAGTTTCAAAAGTTCGAAATTACTTTGAACTTTAAAGTGAGAATGAGTCTTGACACGCTGGCATTAAATCTGTTTATGCAAAAATAAATTTATTAAATGTCATGATGACTCTTCATTTTTCGAGACTGATTGAATCTGATTTATGGAGGAATATGAACCGCCAGCAAACTTTGTTATATAAACTGAGAAAATTCAGTTTTTGACATTCATATTTCTTGTAACCATGACTCCAAAGGAAGCGGCTGAAGAAGAAGCACGAAAATTAGGTTTCTGTGCCTATGGTGACCCCACCTTTGCAGGCAAAGAACCGGAGCCCTTCGTCATCAAGTTCAAAGATGACCCCACGCAGTTAGCCAAGAATTTCTTGGGTTACTTCGGTCTGGACGGCACCTCTACTTCTGATGGGCGGAGCCTCGCAGAGAAGCGTGAAATGCTCGCTGCTCTGTTGTACCGCATGGGGGTCCGAAGCGTAGAAGAGTTAGGCGTCAAACTTAGCCGCTCTGGAAAATAGAGCGTGACTTTGTAGCACCCCTTTCTTTCCCTCTTTTTTTTGTTTTGTAAGGCCATCAGTGCCTTTAATGAATATTCAAGAATTCTCTGTTTAGTATAATTTTGTGTTGAAAACTAACATACACCAATGAATAACTGTAGATTACGCTGTAGGTTACGCTGTCTTCCAATGTTTGTAAGTTACGCTGGATAGTGTACATCAATGAATAGCATGCACCAATAAATAGCTGTAGGTTACGCTATCTTTCAATGTTGTGGAAAGCACTCTTTGAATATTTCCAAGGCTATGCTGGTTTCCAAAGTACACGTGGCACTTATTGCATATTTTATGAGCGTTATTTGTGGATCCTTCCCAAGAATAGGCTTGCGCTCCATACTTTAAAATAGACAGAAGAGTTTCACAGAACTCATCCCCATCTTTTTTTTCTTCTTCTCTTCTCTGAAAATGAACGTGAGATTTCACTCTCGAATCGGAAAGCAAAAGCTTCTAAATGTTCGAATTCTGAGCAATATGTCAGACATCAGTTTGCCAATTCTTAGCGTCAAACTTGAAGGTAAGTCCGGCATAATACATGTACTGTTTTTGCTGTTGAAAATAAGCTTTCTGTCTCTGAGCGTGCTTGACCAACCAGTACGTTTCATATGACATTTCTGTTGATTTAATTCTCTTCTTCATGCTGTTTTTCGCAGAAACTTGGCTAAAGATTTTCTTCAGAACTGGCATTGGTGATGTGGATGCTGTAGAGAATGTCCTTCTGACACCAACATCAGGGAGCTCATACGCTTTTGACGCGTACATCAGACAACTCAGAACTCTTCGTGGGATAGAAGGGTCTTCCTCAGATGGTAGGAAGAGCCTTTATACACGAGAGTTGGATGGTGGAGTCAACTCTACTACCAAGAAATCGGGTAGTAGAGTTCCTTTCACGGGAGAACTAGGAATTGTATCCCAAGGTTTGGATACATTCCTGTCTTCCTTGAGGGGTTACCCCCATCCACCAATTGTATTGGCAGCACCACGACTTCGGGCTGCCATACTCTGTGGTTCTCCTCTCGTCTGAGAGAGAAGACCAAAGTTTGATTCCTGCTGATCTGGTCGTGACTGAGACCCAGACAGTCAGGAATTGCCACCAACAACGAACCTGACGGAGAAGGTCCGACGGAGAAGATCCAAAGAAGAAGATAGATCTCTATTCGGTTATCGTTGTGGTGTAGAATAAAAATCCAAGATTTGTAATAGATTTCCATTATGATTTGTAAGAAAGTCTAAGAAAATGTAATAGACTTTTTATAGTGAAATGGAAATGACAATTCTTCTATGCTCAATGATTTGTATTTGTAGATGAATTGTGGACATGATAGATAATAAAATCATCTTTTCTGTTTTAGAGTATATAATATTATCAGAGGTATTATGGACATGATAATATATATAGAAACTCGAAAGAAAATAGATTGATTTCTATGCAGAGGTCAAAACATGACAAATGAGTAAGTAGATTCGGAATTGATTCAGAGGTTATGAAAACATAATAAATAACGAATCCCCACTTGATAAATTGATAGAAGATTATGAACGGACAAACCGTTTAGGAAATGATGAACGGATGAACCGTCGAATGAATGTAATAAATGAACGGATGAACCGTCAAGTATTAATGAATGTATGAATCGTCAAATGAATGTGAGAAATGAATGGATGAACTGAATCCCGGGAAAGAATACGTCCCTTCGATCTTTGTAACCATATGCCTATAAATAGAGCATATATTTGAGTAGAAGAATCATATATCATCCTCTTTTATCCACAATGTCTTCTAAAAAGAATACAAAGAAGACTGAAGTCGTCTCTGAAGTTACTGAAGGTGCTAAAGAGCATCTTCCTCCGCAGAAGAAGGAAATGGGCGAAAGCTCATCTACTCCCAAGCCGCCAAAAGATATCCTTGACTTCCTGGTCGAACCAGGAGAAACCGAAGAAGAAGAAGCAATGAGGCTGGCTGTCTGTCAGTTCTTGGTGCGGTCAGGAAAAGATGTATTAAATTCTTTTGCTGATTATGTATGTGGCCCTTGTCCCAAGTGTGAGAGGGATGACAGTGATCTTCCATGATGATGTACTCTTTTTTTTTCTTGAAGAATTTGTCAAAATAAACTCTGTTTAAAGAAACTTTGTTTACGATGTATCCTTCCCACTTTACATCAATTTTGCCTTTATTCACTGATCTTTAGACTCAGAGATCAAAAAAGACTAAATATTTGAGATAGAAAATTCAGAGGTAATATGGACATGATTTTCTATACAAGATCTTTATTAAAACCACTGGAGATCTAATAAAACGAAATATCAAATTCTCTGGGAAGATGATACATGGTGGAATATCAATTTCCTCTGGGAATAACGATATCGAAATAACTTTTGTAAAGAAGGATTTTATATTTGCTGGGGAATGATGAAAATATTATACATAATATTTCTTTAAGAATTTGCCATTGATAGGCATCATCATGATTTTCCCATCCATAGAGGCAAGCTGGTATGCTCCGTTAGAGAAGACTTTGTTCACTACGAATGGGCCTTCCCATTTCGCATCAAATTTGCCTTTGCTCATATGTGTCATGGTCATAGGACGTCTGACAGTAAGGACCAGTTCTCCCTTCTGATATGCTCTGATTTTAACTTTTCGGTTAAAAGCTTTGGAGATTCGGGCCTGATACAGCTCGATATTTTGTTGAGCATATAATCGTTTTTCATCTAGAGCTTCCAACTCTTGAAGTCGAAGACGATCATTGTTTTCTGTTGTCAGTTCATTGGAGATTGCAATTCTCAGAGAAGGAATCTGGATCTCAAGGGGAAGAACAGCTTCACACCCATATACTAAAGAGAAAGGTGTACATCCAGTCGCATTGCGAACTGTGGTGCGGTAGGCCCATAAACATTCACCAAGCTTCTCACTCCAGTTGCGTTTGTTGGAAGAAACGAACTTTTTCAAGAGTTTGATGATTGTTTTATTGAAAGCTTCTGCCAATCCATTGGCTGCTGGATTATATGCTGTAGAAGCTAAATTATTAATCCGATGATCGTCGCAGAATCGAGTAAATTTCTGACTGACGAACTGCGGTCCGTTATCATGGATAATACGCCGAGGAACACCAAATCGATAGATAACATGATGTTTGACGAAGTTGATAACACTAGAAGTTTTAACTTCAGATAACGGGATTGCTTCAGCCCATTTGGAAAAATAATCGGTTATTGCTAAAATAAACCGATGTCCTCTTGATGATGGTGGGTTGATGGGACCAATGACGTCCATGCCCCAAGCTTCAAAGGGCCATGATGCCGCTGTTGGATGTAAGAACTCTGACGGTTGATGAATAAAGTCTGCATGAATTTGACAGGCTTTACATTTCTGAGCATATTGAATAGCGTCAGCCACCATCGTGGGCCAATAATAACCCATACGTCGGATACGATCTTGAAGTTTAGGACCTGGTTGATGAGCTTCGCAAACACCATCATGTGCTTCACGAATTATCTGTTGTGTTTCTTCACCGGCAATGCATCGGAGGAGAAGACCGTCGTAAGACCGACGATATAATGTTTTCGTCGTATGATTATAATAGAATCTGAGAGATCGACGTCGAATAGACGCTGCTTCACTCGGATTATCAGGAAGTATATCATACAAAACAAAATCTATAAACGGGCGTCTCCAGTCTTCAATTATGGCTTCTGTTTCATTAGAAAAGACATATTCCATAGTAGAATCAGAGGAAGACGAGGGCATTTTGTCAAACTTTGATCCAGCATCAAGGTTGAAAGAATCTTTGTCTGGTTTGTGAGGAAAAGCCAAAGCCAAATTATTCTCAACACAGAATAGTTCTCGGTTATAAACCACTATTACTTGCTGACGTCTGATTGGTATAGCTAATACAGCAGCAAGATTAGCTAAAGCATCAGCTTCTGCATTATAGGCTCGTCGAACATGTTCAATAAAGAAGTCTTCAAAAGATGAGGCTATAGAGAGTACTGCTCGATGATAAGGTATCAAATCCTGATGACGAACTTCATACGTTCCTCTGATCTGATTGACAATAAGCTTGGAGTCTCCATAAACTTCCAAATATTGAATATCTAGATGTTTAGCAAGTTGAAGACCAATGAGTAATACATTGTATTCGGCTACATTGTTTGAACATAATTGATCTAGAGAATAAGCCCTCTGAATAGTTAGTCCTTCTGGGGATACAAGAACAATCCCAACTCCAGCGACAATATTGCCGTTAGGACCTATTCTAGATGCTCCATCAAAGAATAGACGCCAGGTAGGAACTTCTTCAGAAATCAGATTTGAATCCAAGACTTCATCAGGAATCTCATCATATAATTTAGAATCTTCTGGAATTGCATGAGCAGCCAGAAAATCAGCAAGCGCCTGTCCTTTAACCGACTTCTGAGGAATATAATGCATATCGTATTGAGCTAACAAGATTCCCCAATTAGCTAGTCTGGAGTTGAGAATACCAGGTTTCTTCATCATAATCCTGATGGGATTCACTCTGGAAATGACATGAATCGTTTGACCGATAATATAATGTCGCGTTTTCTGAACAGCAAACATTAATGCTAAGCATTCTTTCTCGATTGGAGAATAACGCGGTTCAACACCCGTCATTGTGCGACTGAGATAATAAATAGCCTGTTCATGGCCATCTTTATTTTTCTGGGCAAGTAATGCACCAAGAGAATGATCCATGGCTCGAACATATAGAAGAAATGGTATCCCCGAGACGGGAGGTACCAAAACTAGAGGGTTCATGAGATACTGTTTAATATCGTCAAATGCTTTTTGACATTCTTCGTTCCAGACGAAAGATACACCTTTCTTCAGAAGTTTGTTGAATGGTCTGCAGCGTCCTGATAAGTTGGAAATGAATCTCCTGATATAAGCAATTCTTCCTTGAAATCCTCGTAGCTCTTTTAAGGTGCGTGGAGGACGCATCTCTTGAATGGCTTTGATCTTCTCGGGATCCACGTGTATACCTTTAGCGGTAATGACAAAGCCGAGAAATTTACCACTAGAGACGCCCAGGAAGGAGTTAGTAGGGTTCATTTTAAGTTGATGCTGATGCATTAAATCAAAGATAGTCTTCAAATCTTGGATATGATCCTCCTTTCGTCGACTTTTGACTGCAATATCATCAACATAGCATTCAACTATTTTTCGGAGATGTTCGCGGAATATAGTGCTCATTACTCGCTGATATGTTGCTCCTGCATTCTTGAGACCAAACGGCATCACTGTATAACAGTATGTACCGATCGGCGTTCTGAAGGAAGTGTATTTTTTATCATCTGGGAACATTTTGATCTGGTTGTATCCCGAATACCCATCCATAAATGACATTCGTTCGAAACCACATGTATTGTCGATCATGACATCAGTAATTGAAAGAGGAAACTCGTCTTTAGGACAAGCCGCATTGAGATCGCGAAAGTCTATACAGACTCGGATCTTGCCAGTCTTTTTAAGGACAGGAACGATGTTAGCCACCTATTCAGGATGTTGTTCATCTCGAATAAATCTAGAAGCCATAAGCTTGTTGACTTCAGCTTCAATTGCATCCATAATATCTGGACGAAATCGTCGCTGTTGTTGTTTGACCGGTTTAGCATTTTGCATGATATTGAGTTTGTGCATTGCAATCTTCGGATCTAGTCCTGAAAGACTTTCACTGATGAATATTGGTTTAGGAGAACCTTCTTCACCAACATCAATTTGGATCAGTTTATCTTCGGTAGGAGGTTCTCTCTGCTCGAACCTGAATTCCCATTGATTATCTAATCTTTGAGCCCATTGTTCCGATTCGGGTGATATTTCAAAATCATCCTCATCTTCATCATTTTCCTGCGGGCCATCAACAGAGACCATATTGACGGACAAAATAGAACGATGAAGATCGCCAATACTCGTGTCAGAATCCCAAGAGAGAGAATCAGAAGACTCAGATCGTTCGTCTTCATCGAACTTTGAATCTTCATGGACTATGTTGATAAAGGAAGTAGGAGCAATGTAACCTAAACCACATTTTGTCCTTCTGTATTTTAATGGAGGAATTCGAACAGGCATTCTTCTTCCTTTTCCATTATTGAGACTGGTTCTAAAGTCATAACCCATATTCTTGATGATATTTTTGGATTGTTGACTGTAGCGACGCAGTTGTAACCTTCCAGTATCATTGTTTATGTCATCTTCTTCCAAGTTAGGAGGATTCTGGGGTCCTTTATAAAAGAAGATCGAATTTTCTCCCTTTTTTCTAGCAGGGACCACGAAGTATGATTTTTGTATGGATTCCAATGATACGTCTGTATGAAGAGTTTGAACAACCCCTATAGTTAATGACTCCAAGTTATCTAGCAATTGTAAATAACTTTATACATGATTACAGACATCAATATACTGCAAAGGAGATGCTTCATTAATATTAAATACTGTATTTACAACAGAAGGCTGAGCCTTATCAGACTTAGTCAAATTAATGACAAAAGGGTGAGAGGAAGAGCGATCAGAAGTTTTGTTTCGATTAAGATCGATAACAAAAGGCTCAGAAGAGGTGAGCTCCCTTGAAGAAGATCGTGGATAAGTAGTACGTCCACTGACTGGAATGACTAGAGTATCTGATCTAGCCTGAGAAGGTGGAGGGGGAGTAGTACGTCCACTGACAGGAATTATCAGTGAGCCTTGTGGAGCTTGGGAAGACGGTACAGTAGTACGTCCACTGACAGGAATTATCAGTGAACCTTGTGAAGCCTGAGCAGGTGATGAAGTAATACGTCCACTGACAGGAATTATCAGTGAGCCTTCTTCGGATGATCTAACAGACTGCGGAGGAGTGATACGCCCTTTTACAGGAATAACAAAAGTGCCAACTTTTGCTATCTCATCATCATTATCTGTAGCTTGCAAGACTTTTGAGTATTCTTCTTTGTACATGCGAGCGTCATTGAAGTAAGCTTCAACTCCTTTGAATGGATAGAGATCCGCAACTTCCTTTTGAACTTCTCCATTATCATCAACATATTTGAAACACTGATGAAGGGTCGAAGGAACGACATTATGTTCATGCAAGAATGGTCTTCCCAACAGAGCATTGTATGAGCATCCATGATTGTCGATGATGTAAAAAGTAACTTTAGTGCAAAGATCGCCTATTTGAAATTTGAGACGAATCTTGCCCAAAGGCTCACTTTTTCCTTGATTAAATCCCAAGATGGTAGTGATAGTGCTGGAAAGGCTATGTACAGGTATCTTCAGTGCGTCTAGCATAGCTTTTGGCATAATACTGAGAGCAGATCCTGGATCAATCAGGAGACGATCAACCTTCATAGAATCAATATATCCTGTATGATATAAAGGACGGTGATGTCGCTTATCCTCTAGCAGCATATCGTCCTGCGTAAAGGTAATGTTTGGAATAAATTCCAATACATTATGGCAATGAGAAACAGGTTCTGTTTCTAATTTCTTGAGAAGAGTTAAGCAGGTTTCTGCTTGCAGCAGTGCTTCACTTAAAGTTTCTCGAGTCTCTTTAGAGAGGCGTAAGAGCTCGAAGATTGATAATTTAGCTGGGGTATTAGCTAGTTGAGCCAATATATCAAAATTATAAGGCTTTTCAAGTCCTGTAGGAGATGACTTCTTCAATGGTTTGTCGAAGCGGACTTGTTGTTTGCCTTTATCAGCTGCTGTTGGTTTAGAAGGAACTGTCTCAACAGGAACATTTAAAGGCTCTTCAGTAGAGACTGGAGTTGAAGCTGTAACCGGAGAGACTTCAGAAGTTTCTTCAAGAACTTCAGCATAATCTTTCAGATATACTTTTCCTGACCGAGTTCCAGCATGAACTTCAACTTCAGATTCTGGTTCAAGGTCTATAGAAACCATGCTGCAATTCTTTATTTTGCTCTTGGTTCTTTTATGTTTGATGAGAGCTTCATTTCAGAAACCAAGGCCAACACGAGATTGATTATGTCTCATAGTGATGGCTAAAGGTGCTCAGAGTCTCTTGCCTGAGTTCAAACCCGGAGCAGTGGCTAGATCATAACCCATCTTCGCCATCAATTCACGAGATTGTAAACTGTATAAATGAAAAGCAGGTTTGTACCTATCTTCAAATTGAGGTACAGATTTTATCTCCGTAGGGAGTGAATTTTCTGCTGAGATGAAAGTAGAGGTTAGATAAAAATCGGGTGTGAAACTAGAAGTCACATTGCATGACTTAGTCTTCCTGAGCTTCTTTTTAGATGAGGAAGTCTTCCGAGGAGAAGAGGAAGACGTTTCAAACTCCGTCATTAAATCCGGGTGAATTCACATGATCTCTCCCTTCTTAGTTGTGACAGGAACAAGTCCGTCATTCTGTGCTGGTGGGATGTTTATAACTTCGAGAGTTGCTTTGGGGATAGGAACAATCCCACTTTCCAACATTAAGGGAGGCAAGTCACCGAACTGCATTGAAATTACATTTGCTGTGACTGTTTTGTCTTTGGGTGTTAATGTCACAGCTCCTGATTTAATCATCTCTTGAATCTTCCCTTTTAATACATAGCAAGACCGGATTGTATGACCCAGCATTCTATGATATGGACAGTATTTTGGATGATCTGTCTTATTGGCTTCATCAGGCTTTTTAATTTCTGGCAATTGAATCTTATTACCTTTGAGTAAGCATTCAAAGATACCCTGAACATCATCATCGTCGAAAGAATATTCTTTCTTCGGCCGAGGAGATCTCTGTTGTTGATTTGTTGGAGCTGGAGTAGCTTGGGTAGTCTTTACCTCTTGACTACTGTTTTGGAGATTGACTTCAAGAGCTTCTTTCCCTTTGCGATTGTTGGGTCGAGTACTATTGCTAGCACTCTGATTTGATTCTTTGTGAGCCATTTGTACCCCCAGACCCTTGAAGGTCTCAGCACTGACCTCGGCAGCCTTGGCACTGACAATGAAAGAAGGCCAATCTTGGAACTGAGTGGACCCTGTCCACATGCTGATAATTGGTAAAAGATTCGACTTGCAAGTGTCGATGGTAACAGCATCGGGAGTTCCGAGAGGCATTTTGAGGGCTTCTCTTCTGAATCTTTCAATGAATTCCTCGGTGGTTTCATTATTTTTCTGTTTAATTCTTATGAGGGCTGACATAGTCATGTCATTGAGCCCTTCATAGAATCGTTCAAGAAACATTTGCTTGAAACCGGCAAATGAGGTAATGCACCCATCAGGGAGACTTCTATACCATTCATAAGCCGTTCCTTTGAGACATCCAATGAACACCCGAGTAAGGAGGGCGTCACTTGGTTGCAGTTGATCAGTCATTACTTCAAAATGATTAATGAACTGACTTGGGGAGGTTGTCCCATCATAGAAAGAGATGGTCGGAGGTTTGTATTTTGGTGGATACGATACCTGCTTCCATTCTATCTGGTAAGGTTGCTTGATACCTAACCTTTGCAAACCATCCTTTTGTTTGAATGCCTCGAATTGAGTTCGGAGATTCTTTAACTCTTCAGAAACAATTCCAGAAGATTGGGGAGTTGTAACTTGTTGAGTGTAATTAGGAGGAGGGACTGCAGCATATGTACCTCCCCCAGCTCCAGACTGACTTGGAGTGGGTTATTCAGGAACATTAGATTGTACCCCCAGAATAGTAGAGGATTCCGGGTTTGGAACAACAGGAGTATTTAATATAACTGGAGGAGCTGTCTGTTGGACTTGCTGAGTTTGATGCTGAGATTGCATAAGAGTGTGCATAGCATTTAACGTATCTGCCATAGCTCGCAACTGTTGTTCTAAGGAAGAAATCCTTTGCTCGTGAGCTTCGGTGTTAGTTGAGGGTTCATGATCGCCCTCTGCCATGTAAGTGGTAATCATTCGAGGAATAGATGATGAAACAGTCTGTTCTGAATCATCACTGTGTGAATCAGTATCTTTCCCAGGGCTTTTTACAGGAGTCAACACTGGAATTGGACTCTCCAAGGAAGTCTTCTGTGATCTCCGGATTACCACTTGGATGAGAAGAAGAAGAGGCTCTGGTCAAGGCTCCGGTCCTGGATCGAGTGCCGAGATAAACACCATCTTCAGAGTCTGATATAGCATCAGACCGTATGCTACCCCCAATATTTCTGGAAGTCATGTTGACAGAAGCATAAAGAGGTTCATCTTCATCCAACATTGGTTCATATTGAATCCGTTCGAAAGCAGATTGTCTTTTTGGTGAACAACAACATTAAATTACAACTCGAGGTTGGAAGTTGCAACCATGTTTTTCATGGCAAATATGAGCAATATCATAGCCTGATGGAGTGTCAATTCTCTGTTTATTTTGCAAATATTCCCGGAGATCTGTAGGAACAGATTGGAAAGTATTTGAAGATAGTTTCTGTGTAGAAACTTGTCTTTTGTTCTTCTGTCTTCTTGGTTCCTGAGTGTATAAAGACTGATTAATTTGAGCCACATAGTTCTTGGCATATTCTGCATCAGGGTCTAATATACTTGTCTCAGTGGAACCGAACCGATTCTGATTAAGCTTATTACGAAGATCCGTAGGAGATTTGACTTTGATATCAGTCTTGGATACTTGTAATTTGCCTTTCTCAGACCGAGAAATTTTGAGAGAAAGAAGATGAGTATTATTCCGACTGGGAGTCGGTAATAATCCATCTTTGGAGGAATTAGCCAAAAGGCGTTTTCCTTTGTTTGATCTAGTAAGAGTACTAGTCAAATTAACTCCAGAGGTAAAGACCTTAGGAGTAGAGGAGTTGACTAAAGAGTCTTTCTCCTTGGTTGGCACAAGATGTGCAAGTTGAGGGGGAATCATTTGTATGTTCTGTGGAAGAGAACCCCCAATCTGATTTTGAGAAACAGTCAAAGGACTGTATTTGTTAGCATACGCTGACTTCAGTTTGGACTTCTGGTCATACGCTGCCTTTTTATTAGCATACACTGGCTTTGGCTCAGCGTACGCTGCCTGATGTTGGCTTTTGTAGGCTGCCTTTGCCGTACGCTGCCCTTTGAATGCCATACGCTCAGAGTCATCAATGGCTAAAGAGCCGACTGCTGCCGTAAGAATAGAGGGAGAAGGAACCTTGACATGTCCAGAGATGGTTTTCCTTGTACACGCTGACTTGGTTAAAGAACCAACTTTGTTAGTGTGACTAGGAGAAGCCACTGTTGCCGTGTTCCGAGAAGCCGAAGTGTGCTTCATGGAAGTTGAAGACGTGTTCTTGTCAGCATGAGAAGTGACAGAAGCGTCTCGGACTGCTGCAGAAGACTTAGGGACATAGACGGAGTGTCCCTTCTTCTTGGCAGCAGGAAGAGCGGAGGAAGCAGTGCGGCCCTCCTTCGCCTTGAGCATTTCTTCATAAGCCGATTGGTCGAATTGTACAACCATCGTCTTCTTCGTCAAGCCGATCGACGAAGTATCGCATTGAGTTGTTGCTATCTCATTGGAGGAGACAGCTTTCCCCAGCAGAGTCGCCAATTTATTTTCCATAAATAAATTCACTTTATTTATTTTGTATCTGAGAAAATTACAACTGTAGGAATCTAATCTAGAAGACGATTACTTTATCCCTTGGACGATGCGATGAAGAATACTCGAACTTTGAAGAACTTGGATAGCAACTGGGCAATCTCTCTGTTCTCTCTGAAATTGTCTGTAGTGTCTGATGAAGATGAAGAAACTCTTTTTTATAGAGTTCAGGATAACTGTCCTTAAGCATACGCTCAGGTAGTTACTTGACGTGTGCATAACTGCAGGGACGCGTGGCGAATTCTGATGGAGACACATTAGCGTGCGGTTGAAAGTAGTGGAGCATGTTCAGGAGAGATTGATGGCCTGGATGCCACGTTGCATAACTTCTAGAGAAGTGGATAACTGGTACAGGACACGTGAGAACGTGTGTTGACTGTAATCCTGGATATGGTTGCTGTAATACGCTGCCTCGTTGAAGGAGAGTTATACGCTGACTTGGATGATGTAGAAACAAAATAAAGCTGATACGCTTACTGGAGAAGAAAGGAGTCGTACGCTCACTTGATGAGGAAGGAGTCGTATAGACTTCATACGCTCACTGAAGAAGGAAGGAGTCGTATAGACTTCATACGCTCAATGAAGAAGGAAGGAGTCGTATAGACTTTATACGCTCACTGAAGAAGGAAGGAATCGTATAGACTTCATACGCTCAATGAAGAAGGAGCCACGTGGCCATCATCAATCTTCTCTGATACGCCATATCTTCAAATAACTGTCAAAAGATTTTCTCGAGCGTCGTGACTGCAGATGTGACGGCTGACAGACTGTCAAAACTGACAGTAATGATGGCTTTGCATTAATGATCTGCTGAGCTGTCCTCGTAAAAGACAAAACCAACTCTTCGAATACATATACGACGGTTGCTCTTTTCATGACAACTATCTTTGCACGAAAAGACGAGACGTCAGATTCATTCTTCATTTAATATATGCTGTGCTGTCATCCCAGAAAATAATAAAATATTCACTGAGCGTATGGCCTGTAGATGAGCGTATGGCTTTGAGCGTATGGCTTGGACTGAGTCTTATGTCAGCGTGTCATAATTTTCACACCCTACAAATGCTATATAATCTTTCCACGTCCATATCACCTCTGGTCAGATATAGAACATCATCTGCTATTACGTCCATATTACCTCTACTAGCAGCTTCGTTCAACTTATTATCTATTTTCGAATAACTTGAATATAAAATGGATAATAAGTCCATATCAAAATTCTCCAGCGGAATACCCATCAAAAATATCCTTGCTACGTCCACATTACCTCTAGTACCGATATTTCACAAAATCACATTCATTTTGAAAAGATTCTTTACTTTATCCTTTACGAAAAAGGGTACAAGAGCCGTGACGGCTGGAAAAAAGTTACAAAAATCTACGGGATACATAGGCGGTTTATGTTGTCTCTTAGAGCCACGACTTCGGCTTCAGACTTCGCAGTAGCTCGACGACCCGTCTCTTCTTGGCGAGCAGCTTCATCCTCAAAGAGGATCAGACTCAGATGCTCCCCCTCCAACTTCGCCAGCTGTTCTTCTAAACGGGCAGAAGTGGTAGCAGACATGGCAGCCTGAGCCAAGCAATTCTCCTGTTCAGATGTTGCCACCCTTAAGTCAGCTTCCAGCTGGGGGATATCGTTCTGGATTTGCGCAGCAAGCCTGTTCAGATGTGATTATACTTCTCGGTGATCTGCGCAGCCAGCCTATTCTTCGAGGCAGCACGTGCCTCACTTGCAGCATTGAACTGGCCATACTGGTCAGCCAGCTCGCCGATCTCCCGAACGAGGACGTCCTTTCTTGCCTGGAAAGTAGCCTTCTCCTCTACAAGAGCCGTCATCAAAGCCTCGCCCTCTGCGCAAAATAGCGACGTCGAGCTCCACTGTTTTGTATCTAGGAACCTGGCTACCTGACCCTCCAGGTCATTCAGAACTTTCTTCAGAGCGTTGGCCCGCTCTTCATAGCCAGCGATGCTCTCGACGGCCGCCACTTTGCATTCGACAACAACCCTCACAGGGCCGAAGGCAGCATTCCGATTCAGGACTCCAGAAAGCTTCACTTTCAGCACATAGTAGAAAGCTTTGACAACTTCCTGGACCATCTCCTCATCTTCGGTGGAGGTCGTCGGAGAGGAGGCTTGGAAAGTCTCTTCCGCTCCAGGAAGGGATACCTGACAAAAAGCCGATCCTGACAGAGAAAACAATATAAATCAGTAACCAAAAAAGAGGAAGAAAAGATGAAAGAATTGTAAATTTCGTACCTTCGGCTTTCTCAACTCCAACCTGGGCTGCGCCATCAACCTTGGTTTCAGGGAAACAAAGAGCAGGCCCAGACTATTCAAGAAGAACAATATCAAGGCCCTGAACGGCATCAGGCCTGATATCTTCCACAAGCTCAGCCGGAACAGGAGCAGATTTAGCAACAGCCCCTCATAAGGCTGCTCAACTTCTTCTTCTGTAGCCGATACCGGCTCACTAACAGCTCCCCCCACACCAGCAAAATTGGAGGAGCCGGGAGCAACTGTCCCTTTCCTAATGGCGGGGACTATCTTTGCGATGGGTTCTTTCCCCTTGTCTACAAGGGAACATACAGTCGTGGTCAGTCTCACAAGGAGCACGCAAAATCGAAGTCGAAAAATCTTATCCGAAGAGAGGCGCAAAGATGACATACCCGCAGGAGGATGAGCCGATTGGACTTGATTCTCATCCAATTCTCTCATCGTAGTTCCTATGGCAGACAAATCCCCCACAGATATGTCGTAGGAGGGACTAATCTTTTGATCACCATCATGGTCCAGGCCTTCGCCCTGATCTTCTTGTCGCTGATGATTTACAGCTGAAGAAGATCCGCCCTCATTCATCGGTCGTGGGCGAGCAGGGGACACTGTCGTCACCTCCACCTCCTCAGACGAGGAGGCACCTGTCTCAGCTGCAACTTCGGGGTCCTGTGTAAATGACAAACGCAAGGGTGGGAAAGCTACAAAAGGCTTGACCAGAACGGCTATGGAGTCTAGAAAGGGATCTACCTCCCGAATAATAACGGCCCGTGATGCCGTTCCTCCTTTTCCAGTTTGCCGGGAGGACCTCCTCAAGGGAGGCGAGCCAGCACCCACTTCCTTGGCTCTTCTCAGGGCAACAGTTTTCTTCTTTCGTTTTAAGGTTGGCTTCTGGGACAAGTCAGTTGAAGCTTTCCTCTTTGAGGAGGATTGAGAGGAGAAGAATCATCATCTTTTGTGTCCTCCTTCGGAGACACTGTTGGCTTCCTAAAGATAGCTTCTGGTCGCGGTACTACAGCTGGTTTCGCGGTAGGAACAATACTTTTCATCTTACGTCCCTTCGGCCCCTTTTTCGTAGGAAGGGGGCCAAACCGAGTCCCCAATATCAAGCTATGCTCACGATTATAATGGGGATGAAAATTATTAATCTGAACGTAAAATTTGGCGGCGGCATAGCACAAATGGGTCTCAGGCTTATCCAAGGGCAGAGCAAAGATCGCTCCCGTGCACCCGGCGTAGTAGTACATCCAAGCACGTGCCCCATCAATCAAGCTGCCTATCGACTCCAAATGCGGGCTAACATTTTCCAAAAGAAGCTGGCTATAGCCGAACTACCGTACAAAACGGCTCGGCAGATACGGCTCCAGATAGGCATGATTCCTGTTTCGGAGCACCAGATACGATGGTCTAATGGACTGAAGCCAGCGAAACATCCTAGCAGGCAAATTAGTGGCGTGAACTCCCTCTTCCACTAAGATATCTCCTGCATTATCGCTGCCGGATAGAGGGGATACTCTGAAGAACTCATAGTTCTGTAAGAAGCCTAAAGCCTTTCTGCAAGCAGATACACCGGTGATGGCCCAATCTGCATTACAAAATCTACGAAGAAAGGCGTCTCCTGCCAAAGAGTCCGCCTCTGGCCCAGCATTCATTAGGGAAGGACAATGCATTAGCAGCCACCCATCAGAAAATGATACGGAAGCTCGGTCCGAACGAAGTGGGGCCTACCGTCGGGAGTCACCGCTTTTCTGACAAAGTCCCGCAGACCTCGTCCAGTGGCACAGACCAACGAGGGAAGCAATACAAGACGGTGTCCGAACGCCAGCTTCACAGCCGGAAGTATTATAACCCGACTTATTCTCTCAATAGACCCTGAACCTCCAGGGACTACGCAGTCATGGAGCCAGATCACTAAGAAAGCTGCCAGCACAGCTTTCTTCGACAACGGATATTCGGCATGACGAAAGTAGTGACCAATCGGAGACCCAGGATCATCGTTGTCCTCAGTATCCGCCGTCTCATAGTCCGCCATCCGAGCTTCTATATCGGACTTGGTCATACGTTTTAAGATCGAAAAGGAGGCCGGATCTTTCCCTTCTCCTTGAACGAAGACATAGCCCATCCAGGCTCTCGTGTGGGGATTGGCCCCCTCGGTCCTCCCTTTCTTATTTATCCTATGACAGATAAGAAGGTGGCAGAGCAATTCCTTGTATACATCAATCATTCTGGAGTTTTCACTCTCCAGGTCCCGGAGTTCTTTATCACAAGGGACGTACTCTTCATAGGGCTCCGTACCCCAGGGAAGCTTCGACACTTCCTGCATTTCATGGAGAGCCAATTCTATCTCCTCAGCCGGAGTAAAGAAGGTACAAGTGTGAAGGTTATATAACTCGGCCAAAGAGACAAACATTGGCCAGTTAACCCTCACACCATATTGAGTGGCCCTAATATCATAGTAAAGGCCAGCAGTCTTCAGGGTGGCTTCATACGTGGAAAGAATCCAGCTGGTGAGATTGCTCCAGAATGAAGATGGATACCACCAGCCTTCTATCCGCATCTTCCTGCGGGATATGACACATCCCCCATCATCATCAAATGGCAAAACGTGTCAGCGGCATAAGGATGGAGGTTAGTGGGAATGTCGTTCACTACGGCACCAGGTTGCAGTCCCCTCGTATAGTAAGATGCAGAGCCCTGGACACATTTGAAAATGTCCTTCCTCGGATCGCCTGAGTCGAACTGTATTCTCCCAGAGATGATCTCAGGGAGCTCAGGAGTTAGCTCCCACTTCATCCGTCGCCGCACAGCTAAGGCAGTGAAAGTAGACAAAGGATACTAGCGCTCCATCGACGGCAGCCATATCCTCTGATTTTTCGGACTGATCACCATGGGGTTTCTCAAACGTATGTCTCGCCATCTTCAAATCCTACACTATCACCAAACAGGACGTACGACTTCTTAAAGCGACGTGCCCCTTCACGCACGAACTTCTCATCATTAATCATCTGCCTCAAGAAAGTCTTATCCAGTTCAAGTATGGTGAGGGTTCGCTCCGTAGGCTGATTTTGACTGATATTGGCCTGAACCATGCTGATCATATTTGTTATAGGACTGGTATCAAGGGCCTGATAAGCAGAGCCGAAAGGGATTCCCTTAAATTCTGGGATAAACATGTTTACTGCAAGGACAGAAAGAAAGTCAGACTCAGAAAACTACAGGAAAAACTAAGTTCTGAAAGGCTTTTATGTGCCCAAAGGGCTATGCGCCCAAGGGGCTGTGCGCCCAAAGAGATATGCGCCCAAAACAAACATGTGGGCACATAACACACGAACATTACGTGGTCGCATAACATGCCATAGCTTGACGGCGCATAACATGGCAACATGTGGGCGCATAGCACACCACAGTGTTGGTGCATGACTTCTGTGGACGCATAATAATGCTCACAGAAGTATGTTGCCTTAGGCACAAGCGTCCAGGCAGAAGAAAAGTCCGAGCATCGCAGATTAACGCTCGAGACATTGATTTTGAAGCATGCCCTCACCCAGAATCGGGTCCTAGACTGCCGAGGATGCTGCCGCGGGAGGAGAGTCACTCGGTGCAGCCCCCTTGCCTTTCGCGGATCTCTTGGCGACCTTGGGAGACATGGTTCTCAAAGAAAAAAGATGAAAAGTTTCTGAAAAATTATAAATGAAGGGAATAATGAGCTCTCTCTCTCCTTCAGGGCCTATTTATAGGCACAAGCTACTTCCTATGCGCCCACTAAGCTTTATGTGCCTGCCCATTGCACAGTATGCGTCCACAATGGCCTATGCGCCCACGTGAAGAACCAGCCCCTTGCACACTATGCGACTTCCACTTGCTGACGTAGACAACGTATGAAAGATGGACCTCTTCAAATTCTACCCCAATAAATCTGTCAGTTCAGATTTCGAAGAAGATCTCAACAGTCGTATCTCTCTGACAGGCTGGCCAAACACTATGCGCCCAAGGAGAGAGCCGTGCTATGCATCCATTGCATCACGAGAAGACGATCCATACTTCTTTCAAAGTATTTTGAACTCGTTCAAGTATCAAAAACTTTGAAGGGGGTCTTGTAGAAGCATGACCAATTTTCAGCAATAGAGCCCCATGCGCCCAATCCAGTGAAACCCTATGCACCCAGCCAAAGAAGCTCTATGCGCCCAGCCAGTAAAGCTCTATGCACCCAGTCAGTGAAGCTCTATGCGCCCAGCCAGTGAAGTCCCATGCGCCTAAGACTAGCTCCTCCAAAAGGAGGGCACATAGCCTGAGACATGGCTATACGCCCTAGCCTGACCCAGTCAAAGCCATGATCAAAATATGCACCGAAGCGCATGGCCACGTCAGTCTCCACGAGCAGTCGTGCACCGAAGCATGCGGCCACGTCAACACCACGACCAACATACGATCTTGCAGCCTGTATACGCCTACATCCTATGCGTCCAAAGCAAGACTATGCACCTATATAAAAACCAGCGTATTTTCTCATGTGGGCGCATAACATCATTCCAGCTCAAGAACGACTATAAAAGGGGGGCCTCATCCCTCTTCAAAACATAGAATGGAGAGCATTTTCAAGAGCCAAATTGCTGTACTTCTTGCCAGTGACCCGAAAGTTAGCAATTCTCTTAGGTTTTCTTCCACTTTTATAATCAGAGTGTCAACGGAGTAAAGGAGCAACTGTCGCTCGATCTCCATCGTCCCATTCCCCAGAATTCTTTTTTGTACTCGGGGATCCTCAGCACAGGATCTTTCAGGCTTCGATTTGTGGTGCCTTACGCCAATAAAGAAAAGATAGTGTTCTCTTCTTCTTTTTTGTGTGTGTTCAAAAAAATGGAGACTCTGCTGGGGAGGCGATAAAAAAAAACCTGGCAGACTCCGGTGGGGTGAAGCATTAGAGTGGAAGTTCAGAGGTATTAGTATACATGACTTGTCACCCCGGAAGATGCGATGAGAATCCACTCGGAGCTAGTAAAGTATAAGTTCAGAGATACTTGGTGTACATAACTCGACAGTCTAGGAGATTTAGTAGTTAAGGAAGTACGAGCATGTCTTTAAGTGTAATACTTTTTTTGAAACTTGCCGTTTATGTGCATCATAAGCAAGTCTCCATTTTGTTTTGCGAGCCGGTATACGCTGTTGGAGAATACGGTCTCGACGACAAATGGGCCTTTCCATTTGGGCTGGAACTTGCTGGCGGTTTTGTGAGTCATGACCATCAGTCTGCGAACAACCAAAATGAGATCACCTACTTGGAATATTCTATGCTTGACTTTCTTGTTGAAAGCTCAAGAGATGTGTGCTTGATAGAGCTCGATGCTTTCTTGAGCTTGTAAACGCTTCTCGTCTAGGGCTTCCAGTTCTTATAGCCATCGACGGTAGTTATCATCCGATGTTAACTGGTAAGTAAGGGCCACGCGAAGCGAGGGGATCTGGATCTCCAATGTGAGAACTGCCTCACTCCCATAAACTATAGGGAATGATGTATTTCCTGTAGCCGTCCGAATTATAGTGCGATATGCCTATAAGCATTCGTCCAACTTTTCATTCCAGTCGCACTTGTTCGAAGACACGAACTTTTTGAGAAGTTTGATTATGGTCTTGTTAAAAGCTCCAGCCAGACCGTTAGCCGATGGGTTATATGCCGTTGAAGCCATATCCTGAATCCGATTTTTGTCGCATAATCAATAGAAAGCATAGCTTGCAAACTGTAGACCATTGTCGTAAATAATCCTCTGGGGCAGTCCAAAACGGTAGATGACGTAATATTTTACGAAACTAATCACGTTTGATATCTTTACCTCTGCAAGCGGAACATCTTTCACCCATTTGGAGAAGTAATCGGTGATTGCAAGTATAAATCGGTGTCCCTTGGATGACGACGGGATGATTGGGCTGATAATGTCCATTCCCTATGCTTCAAATGGCCAAGAGGCCACTATTGGGTGCACGAATTTGGATGGTTGATGTATGAAGTCTACGTAGATCTGACAAGCTATACAATTCTTTGCATAATCGACCATATCTGCTACCATTGTAGGCCAGTAATATCCCATCCGGCGGAGACGGCCCTGTAACTTCGGGCCAGGTTGGTGAGCCCCACAAACGCCATCATGAGCCTCACATAGGGCTTCTTTGGCTTTTGCATTTGATAGGCAGTGTAGTAGTAGTCCGTCGTAGGATCGTCGATATAGAATTTTTGTTTCTGTATCATAAAAGAATCTGAGAGAACGCCTTCTGATTGAAGTTGCTTATTTCATATTCTCTGGCAGGATATTGTAGACTGCAAAGTCGATGAACGGTAGTCTCTAGTCCTATATGTCATTGATTATCTGGATGGAGTAACTCGTACCTAGTTGAACGTTATTTTTAGGACAGACCAGCTCATGGCCTATCACGTTGACTAGATGATGAGCATGATTTGGAACTGCCAAGGAAGCGGTGAGACCTGATAGGACGTCGGCTTCAATATTTTAGAGCCTAGGAATATGCTTTATAAAGAACCCCTCCAAGGTTGAAATAATGGTAATCGCTGTCTGATGATAAGGAATCAGGTCCTCGTTGCGCACCTCGTATGAGCCTCGAATTTGATTAACAATCAACTGCGAGTCGCCATACGCTTCTAGATATTCGACCCCCACTTCTTTTACGAGTCGGAGCCCGATGACCAGAGCATTATATTCGGCCACATTATTTGAACAGGGCTCTGTGAGAGAGTATGCCCGATTGACTACCAATCCAGAGGGAGAAATTAATACTATCCCGACTCCAGCGATGATATTACCTTGGGGCCCCGTTCTTGAAGCACTGTCGAAGAACATTTGCCAAACGGCATCATGTGAAGTCATGTTTGAGTTGATGACTTCGTCTGGAATTTTTATAGATTCTGGCTATTTCTGAGCCTGGATGGGCTGCTAAGAAGTCGGCCAAGGCTTGACCTTTGACAGCCTTCTGCAGAACGAAAACTATGTCATAGGGGGACAGCAATATCGCCGAGGTGGCTAGACGAGAACTGAGTGCACCTGGCTTGGTCATGAGAACCCTGAGGGGGTTGACTCGTAAGATAACATGGATGGTCTGTCCTGTCACATAGTATCGTGTTTTCTGAATGACGAACACCAAAGTAATGCATTCCTTCTCTACGACGGTGTACCTATGCTCTGCCCCTACCACCATTCGACTGAGGTAATAGATGGCTTGTTCATGTCCCACGTCATTGTTCTGTGCCAATAAAGCGCTAAGGGAGTGTCTCATTGACCTTACATAGAGCATGAAGGGCTTTCCAGCGACCGAGGCTACCAGAACTGGCAGATTCGACAGGTATTCCTTAATATCATCAAAGACGCGTTGACATGTCTCATTCCATATGAAAGAGATGCCTTTCTTCATGAGTTGTGTGAATGGTTGACATCGTCCTGAGAGGTTAGATATGAACCTCCTGATGTAGGCTAGTCTTCCCTGAAGGCCTCGGAACTTCCGTTTGCTTTTGTTCAGGCTTTTTGGTTGTACCAGCAATCGTGGCCTATTTGTCTTTGGTGTTCCGGTTATTGGTGGTGCCGCCACTATTGTTGTTATTGGAGGTGGTACTAGGACGTTTGCCCTTGTCCTCTCCATCTGGGATGTGTAATCCCAACTAGCGGGCCTTCTTTAACTTTGTCTCCGCGTTTGTAGTGCTTTTGATGAAAGTTGTCTAATCTCTGAATTGATCTTCACCCATCTAGAGGCTGATTGCGGGGAGAAACTTTTTTTGGCAGATGTAAATCAAAGTGCTTTCCGGATTGCCTTGGAGAAATCTCATGGCGGTTTGGCGAAACCGTTTGATGTAGTTTCTCGTCAGCTCCCTTTCTCCCTGAACGATGTCCATGAGAGACGACATTATCACATCATGCCTTACTTCATAAAACCTTTCCAGGAACATGTGTTTGAAGCCGTCAAAGGAATAGATGCAGTTGTCCGGGAGGTTGCGGTACCAGTCGAATGCGATTCCCTCCAATGCTCCGATAAATAGTCGTATGAGGATGGCGTCATTATGCGACAAGTGGTCTGTTGTGACCTCAAAATAAGTCATGTACCGGCTAGGAGAGGTCTTTCCGTCATATGAATCGATATGAAACAGTTTGTACCGCGGAGGAAAAGGAACGTCTCTCCATGCAACGGGATACGACTGCCGTATTCTGAGGTCCCGGGAGGAGTCTCGGGTATTGAACATTGTTCGAAACTCCTGGACTTCTCTTCTTGCCTTCCTGGCCTCGTCTACAGCTGAGGGAGTGGATATTCCAGGAGGATTATCGCCTAGAGGAGGCGCGATCGTGTTTGAGTCCGCGTTGATTGTGGGACCCAAGCTTGTTTGTCCAGGTGTCCTTGCTGGTTGAGTCGGCAGGACAGCCTTGATCTCGTCTACTTACTTGACCAAGGTTAGGATCATGGCTTCAAGCGCTTCTAGACGTTGTCGATCACTAGGCCCTTCGTGATCATCTCCTGCCATAAATACTGTCCGCACGTGGGGAGAGACAGAGGGGACCGTAGAGGATATGATTTCCGTATTGTACCCTCGTACAGAGAAATCGTCGAGAAACGTTGGAATGTCCTCCTCCTCGGACTCGGAAGGGGTGCTACCCCTGTGCAGGAAGCTGCATCATCTTGGCGAAGGCGGTCACCCTCGGGGACTTTCAAGTCTGTTGCATAATTCTAGTGGATCACTACCCCATGCGCATCCTCTTGGAACACCGGGTTGTCGCATACGTTCAGGGGACTACTACACCCCGCTTTGTTCACCCCTAAGGATGTCAAGGATGAACTCCCGGGTGTTGGAAGCCTCTTTCTTGAACGGGTGCCTTGGTAGATACCCCCTGCGATCGTCGACGGCAATCCTCCAGATGAGAGTTTCTTTGCCGTGCTGGCTGAGATTGCCGAGCTGAAGGAGCCTGCCTTCTTTCCTCCCTTGCCGACATGAACCTTCCGAGTCGAATTACAGAAGGCAAAAGGAAATTACTCGTCCCTTAAAATTTGTACTTATTTCCTGAGTTACCGTCGGACATGTAATGCCCCGCTCCGCACGAGGCATTTGGTTGGCTTATTGGATGGGATCAGAATATTGGACCATGACTTATGTTGGGAATCAGGAGAATTGAGACTGATGCAGTCTCTCTTAGCTGGCTAGACGGAATGGATATTGGAACGTGGCTCGCTGGTGGAGCTACGCTTAGTGGAATTTTGGGTGAGTGGAACTGTCCTTCCTCCTCCTTACTCCTTCATGCTTAATAGATGAAGTATTGAAATGCTATGAACTGCCCCTAAATGTCCCTTATGTTAGTTGCTGAGTAATAGAGATGCTTTTGTTGAGAATTATTGAAATGTACAACACATTGAACTGTTAATGTGATTTGCTGCCTGAGAATGAATTGATAATATTGCCCCTTATGCTTAACACTGCTGGAACAAGTAGACACTTGAATAATGAGATGCCTTATGAATGATAGAATAAGAAATGAACTGGCTATGCTATCGAATCAATGAACTGAATGAAACACTAGAATCATGTACTCTCTGTATATCTGTTGCAAGAATATGAAATGCTGCATGTCCCTTATAAGAAAGTTAGGAATGAATAAATGTCCCTATGAAATGAATGAATGTTAAGTTCCTCTTAAGAAAGGAATGATATGAGATACGTTGCAATGAAGCAATGAATGAGAAATGATAAAGCTGGGATCGTTGAGATCACCAAATGAAATGATGGTAATGATGAAATGAATAAGTCATTGAATATGACTAATGATGTACTGTTGCCTTTACTTTCCTTAATATATTTTACCATGCGATTTTGTTCACAATCGAGTCGGACACGCATTCGCATGGTCATGGACAACTTGTATACAAGGTTTGAGTAATAATTTCCTCGAACGGTTCCTAGGGCCCTGGGGACCGATTCGGCCTAGGAGGAAATAATGATGAGTGCTATGGGAGCACGGATAAGGCGGGGTGGCATAGAGGCTCGCCACCTACTATGCTGACCGCATTATCTTAAAATGAAATGAAATGAGAAGAGTCCATATGGTTTAACAACACCAGTGACCATGTAGTCAGGATGCATGCTAATGAATGTTTTGTGCAGGCAGAGTAAGTACATCAGATAACCTGTAATTGATACAGGTACGAGGAGTCGGCTATCGGTAAGAAATCACATAATTGTGATATTGTATAAGTTGGTTTAACTTGTCTGCTTAACATATTCTATTTAGTATGCTAGAAAGATGCCTTGCTATAATCATTGCTCAAACACAACATACATGCTAAGTGATGCTTGAAGTGAAAACTGTTATAACATGCTTAAATTGTTAATGTTAACTATGCCTCAATGATGCCTTTTCATGATAACACCTAGTATGCCTCAATGATGCCTTTGCATGATAACACCAAGAATGATAAATGATATGTCCACATGAATGCTGCTAAGAATATGTTTACATGCTTCACTCTGATTATTGCCCATGAACTGTAAACTGATGCTAGGCCCCAAATAGAAAGATCACTCTAATAAATGCATGCTTAAATGATCATTTAAATGTTGGTTTATGCGAGTGGGTTGGATTCTGCTCGCCAGTACATAGATGATGTGCTGACCCACGTTTTGTGGGCAGGTGCTCGTGCTTGGAATGTTCTTCACACGAAGATTGGCTTGATTGGTCCTGCGGCATCGAAGATTTGTTGGGCATACAGAAGCTCTCCTTGCACAAGATGATGTCTTCTGTTTATAAAAGGCATAATGTATGGAACATTGTAATCAGTTGTACCAGTGAGATTGTAAGCCAAGTCGGTATATCGAGTTGTAATCCATTGTATCCAAATATCAAATGTAAGCTGTATAGCATTGTTCAGTTGGTTTCCAATATAAAGTGAGATGTGCTGTAATCATTGTACTTCAATACAAGTCTTGTACTCTTCTTCAATTATCAATAAAGAGAATAAAGTTCTACATATCTCTGTGTGGCTTCAAGTTACTCTTTTCTCCGCTGCTATAAAGAAGTGATGTACTTCTACTCAATAAGAAAGATTGTCCTCATTAAATTCAATTTATCTGCTTCTGCCGCTGCGATGTGTTCCTATTTGAAGAATAATCGATTATGTGCCATCTTTGCCTTGTACAAGTGCAATACCAGACTTGTACGGCATCACGCCCAAGCGAGGACGATCGATTCCAAGAGATAAAATATATGAATAAATGACTCTATGAATCGGGGCGTGACAGGACAGGTGCTGGCTGGTGCAGTCGTTGGAAGACGGACTGCCGATCTTTAGGTGCTGTCGATTTATTACATCAGCAGTTGATGACGACTTGGGTACAGTAATGTCCTAGAGAGGGCTAACCTCATGCCAAGGTTGCCTCTCTCTTCTTGCATTTGTGGATGAGCACCTCTTGCAAGTCGAGAGCAGATTGGTCTACCTTTGCATCTATTTTGTGGGCCCGGGTATCCCGGGCACACGGGTGCGTAGGTATCATGTTTGCTCCCTGATCTGAGGTTAGTAAAAGCATTTGCTCTAGATCATTATGGGGAGACTCTTGAGACCTACCCTGTCTGTTTGCTGTCGAGGGCTGGACGTGGGAGGTTCTGTACAACTTTCCACCAGGGGCCCGTGTAACGACTAACGGTACCCGCTGACGGTCAACAGATTGGACAGTTGGCAAGGCTTGTTGAGCCCGCACTGCCCTAGACTTCTTCGACTTTGTATCCAATGGTGTGTAGTAGGACGAGTCCAACTTAGAACCTTCAATGTTCTCTGTGGGTCACATGGGGTCTAGCTCGCATAAGATGCGATCAAAGACGGAGCTTCTATTGGGGCCGCATAGGGTACCCAGTCTGCGGCCAGGATTGGCTGCCGCATAGGCCGCCTGCCTGTGGTCGCCGCTCTTATACGGTCTTTTCTTTGATCGCATGGATTTCTTCTGTACCCCTGATAGTCCCGTATTGTAGTGTTTTCCTCTGATGGATTTGGGGACAGCGGGGTTCTCTGCGGTTCGAAGCGAGACGGCATGAGAGCTTTGGTCAGCGTCTTGAGCGACGAAATGAGTTCCTTCCAGATCCTTACGAGGGACAGTGGTCTTGGGCCTCCGTGTCCTTCGGGCTCTTTTCGGGTTGGCTCACTTCTGTGCTGGGCTGGTGCTCCCTTCGGAGAGCATTTCCTCGAATGCTTGTTGATCAAAGTGAACAACAAGCATCTGCTGCGTAGAGCCGAGCTTGGACGTGTCAGATTGCGTCACCAATTTCTCATCGGTAGAGAAAGTTCTCCCCAGCAGAGTCGCCATCGTATTTGCCATTAATTATCAAAAACAAGAACTATAGAGGAGCTGGATTTGATTGCAAACTCGCAAGTACAAAAGAGAGCCTGAAAGAAATCCTAGGAAACAATCTAAGTACAATTGTTTAGTTTAGATTCTGGGGGGTGACGGTGGAGGCTCGGAAGAAGTGTAGAAATTCTGCCTTACTCCTTGGACTATCGAACACAGTCTTTGCTATAGTGAAAAAATGCTTATGATTTTTCCAGCCCCTTTGCATGGGTGTGGTACCCTACTATTTATAGATGTTTCTGGATGAGGCATATTTTGGGCCGTATAGGTGGTCAAGTAGTCACGTGGCCGTAACAGTGCACCAAGACCCGGACTTTAGCTGCCAGCTGGGTGTCTGTTGAGATTTTTGTTGCAACATACCTGGGTGGTTTGAGACTTTATCAATTCGTCATGTGTCCTACCACAAAGTAGAATTAATCTGTTGAGGGAGTTTGGAGAATTTTGGACCACATAAGGCTCATGCGGCTCGAAAATATGTCATAATCACCCTTGGCCGCAGGACATCCCTGCCTCATCTTGGCCGCATAGTTGTCACATGAATCTTCCTCTGCGGCCTGAATCAACTTGGCCGCATAGTGGTCTCAGGAGTCTTCCTTCTATAGCCCGGATTAACTTGGCCGCAAAGTTGTCATAGGAGCCTTCCTTCTGCGGCCTGAATCAACTTGACCACAGAGTTGTCATAGGAGCCTTCATTTTGTCCATGGAGATACGCATAAGATTTCTGGGTGAAAGGAGGGTAACTCCATATTTTTTATGCTTCTACAATACTACTCTTACTTTCCTATGTTTGGGTGCCAAAGGAATTGAAGAGGAAAGAAAAGTGATTCCCAATGTAAGAGAAATTAGGGGAGAAAGTGATTCCATCCATCCAAGCAAGGAATCACTTTTCCACAGTGAAGTATTCACTTTCCTTTTCAAATTCCTTGACATTGCCAAACATCGGGAAGTAAAATTAATAGAAATTAAAGTTTCCCAAAGGAAAGGAAATGACAAGGAATTGATTTCCTTTCCCTTCCATTCCGCGAACCAAACGAGGCCGAAGACTCCGAAGCGACATGACGATCGACTAAAAATTGTGTACTGGAAGACACGATTTAACTGAACCCAAAAAAATAAAAAAAAAACTCCACACCGAATAGGTTTATTTCCTATGCTTGCTTTGCGGACCATTTTACCAATTATGCAGATTTATAAAAAAAAGTTCAGTCTATTTTTACTATTATTTATGGTAAAGCACTTCTTGCTTGGAAGTTGTATTTAAAAAGTAAATTTATCACCTATAGCAGCTAATTGAGGGAGGCTGGTAATGGGTTGTCAGGCTGGGTTGGAAGTGTTGTGTTGGTCCCCTCTGAGTTTGATGTGTTAAAATCTTCATCCAACTTTCTTTTTGGATTTGGCGATGAATAGTTTTCATACGATAGTTGTTGATCGAAAACTATTTGCATAAATTTTTAGGGATGATGGTCTCTGACGGGCAAAACTAAAATTATAATTTTGGACTTGATAATGATCAGACGAGACTAAAATTATCCGTCTAGACTTGATAATAGTATGATGAGGCTAAAATTAGCAGTATAGACTTGGCAACGATTCTATGGATGTCCCTCCTCCGTACTTGACAATGATGATGATCGACGATATTTTCTTGTTATTTTTTAGCTTATTTGTAAGTTGATATTCTCAACTATACATGTTTTCAACTTGATACACATGCCCTGATTTAATATGAGGTCTATGAAGCAGTGACCTCAGGTCAAAAATTTTAGGGGGCATCAAAAATTATGATTTTTATTATATATAGCATGGCTCGACTGAGTTTTGTTCATTGTATATAACTAAGTCCGCCAACTGCAGATTAGTTGGATCTGCCAAGTTCGTTTAGGTAAGGAATACTTTTTTAGTTTTTTTTAACGGGCTCTTTGTGGCTGGCTGGTTTTTTTTTTCTATTCTAATATTGTGTCGACTCTTGGAGTTGAAGCAAGGAATCAACCCTCCATTTCTGCAGACGAGTCTCTTTAATTTATATATATATATATATATATATATATATATATATAAAGTATAAGTATATATAAAGTATATATTATATATATATATATATATATATATATATATATATATATATAAATAAATATATATATATATATATATATATATATATATATATATATATATATATATATATATATATATATATATATATATATATATATATATATATATATACATATAAAGTATATATATATATATATATATTTTTTTTTTTATATAAAGTATATATATATATATATATATATATATATATATATATATATATATATATATATATATATATATATATATATATATATATATATATATTTAAAATATATATATATATATATATATATATATATATATATATATATATATATATATATATATATATATATATATATATATATGAAGCAAAGGGTACTTCATTAAAGAATCAGTGTGAGTACATCATACAATCGCTACATAGAGAACATGAATCTGTCCCATATATTAACCTTCTAAGCACCTGAAGTCACATTCAATATTATTCAGAATGCCAGCCATAGACGTAACCGTTCTGTCACGACCCGCACCCTGATGAGGGGCACGAGCACGTGGTTACGTCCGCAAAATCGGTGGTAGAACGCTGTATATAAGGTCTGTAAATACTACGACTAAACAGATAAAGGTACCTGTACAGTATATACACTCCTAATGGAGGTGACATAGAAATACAGTCTCAATCACAAAATAAAGCTAAGGTAGATAGCACGGAAAGGAAATATGATAGATGAAAGCTGGAAATAAGTTCAAGATCCACACAATCCCAAAGCTATACACAACACCACAGAGTCACAGAATATAATATAAGATACTACAATATCAAAGTACTAGCTGGATCGCAGTCCAGCCAAACCTAACTAAGCTACACTACTCTGGGTGTGCAAAGTCTAGTGGCTCTACTATCAGCCACGGTCCAGGTCTACTCCATCTAACCCGTCCCCATAATAGGTCAGGCAATCTGCCTCAGAATCATCTGTAATATATAAACGGTATTTTGTCAGGAAAATGAGCAAGTACAAATACTAACAGCAGTTCCATATGAATTGACAAATTCTATAAGAGACAGTATAATGAAATATAAGACAAATCAACAGGAAATATATATCAAGATGTGTGTACTGAGTAGAACGATAATATATATATAGGATGACTTAGGAACTATTCGAAAGCCGAGTTACAACCCTTAAACCAAACAAGGACCGGGGTCGTAACCCTTCTCCCGAACAGAACTTAGCCTCCTATGATAAATAAATATAAAAATGTGACTTGAATTATTAGAGCGTTATGTGATCGGCTTGGAAAATATAATCACGCTATCCACTTGGCCCGACAATCACATGGAAATCTGAAAAGGGTCATGCCGGCCAACCTGGATAACGAGCACATGAATGAGATCTTGCTACACCCTACGTGAGGTGAGAGTGGCACAAGCACATGAATATAGTGTCATGGGGCTTTGATCACATAGCCCCTAATAATTTCCTACCTCCGAATAGTATAATGGATCTGGACATGACACGTCATGACATGGGATTCAAAAGCAGGGGGGCAGCCCACTCCCAAATCGATGTCTATACAGCATATGAAATAAGAATATTGCGTACCAATATACCATGGAAATTCAGGAATAACATCTCATGTCATGATCCAACATATACTAGTCCGTGAACTATCGTGACTAAAAATCGAGTAAGACACTACAACTGAATCGGATATAGCAAATATTAAGATAATGAAAATTATCAGTGAATGTACTCGCCTGTGGTCCTGAGCTGATAAGGTGAACAGATGCTCAGAGTAATCACAGACCTATAGATGAGATGCCATGAGTCCAAACAGGATTTAATAATAAAAGAAAAGCTAATCTAGTCATGATATGCAAGTCTAAGTCAAAGCTAGGTCAAACCAAGTCATACCAAGCTAAACTATGTCACACTAGGACAACCAAGGTCAAACAAGGTCACAGGAAGTCAATCCAAGTCAAACTAGGTCAATCTGGGTCAAGGGTTGACTTACAGTTGACTTTTAGTCAAAAAGTCAACTCTGGTCAACACTGTGTCAACCCTAGGTCAAACTAGGCTAATGTTGACAAATATCGACTTTCAGTCAACTGGTCAACTCTGGTTTGGTTTCGGTCAAATCTAGTCACTTATAGGCAAATTTTGACTCTCGGTTGACTTTTGTTGACTTTTGGTCAAAATGGTCAACCGAAGTCAAAACTAGTCTAGGAGTGCTATTTCTGACCATTACCAACCAAGGGAACCAAATTCTAACCATATCTTAAATCCTAAACTCACATACCTTAGCTAATGGTAATTTCCTATATTACCCTTTACAAGGTATTCCAGATACCTTGCCCATTACAAAGGAAACTCCGCTAATTCTCAAGATACTAGCCTAGGCTCCTTAGGGTAGCTAGATACTATCCTATCTAGGGTTTACCTACCAAGTAATATGGGTTTCCTAGACATCTAGTCCGTCTTAGGACACATGTTGGTTATCCAACATTACCTTACCCTATATTTTCTAACTTCTAGTTAAACACCCACACACCAACACTCACTCGTTCACTCACAATATTGGCTCCCATAATACCACACTTATAGGTTCACCTAGGCTCACCTATAGGTTCACCCCTAGGCTCATACACATATACACATATAGCTCACACACATACACATATATAACTCACATATATGTGTTTGCTATTAAAATCCTTTGATTAAATTTTAATTACAAACTGAACAGTGTTATAATATAGGATTTAGACGTATTCCTAGTAGTACACTTTTGTTTGTCTAGGTCCCTTGTGTCGATGGAGCGAGTGGTAATGCGTTGACTCCGTTGACGATCTGGCGACGGTTCTCGGTTCTCTGAAGGTCTGAGTTACTCTGGGTATTGGAGCTTGCGGAGAGGAAGAAGACGTTGAGTGTCTGTATCTGCCTCTTTGTATATGTATCTCGGTGGTTGCGTGATATGTGTGTCTGAAGGAAGGAAGTAATCCCTCTATTTATAGCTTTGCAGGCTGGCTGCTCATGTACGCATATGTAGGATGCGCCTGTACACGGGGACGCCATGTGGTGGTTGCTGATGGAGGTGCATGGGCGATGCGCTCTGATTGAGGAGTTGAACCCTTCCTGTTGCCTTTGTGGGCTGCGGCCGAGCTGACACGTAGCAATGGAGAGGATCTTTCAGTTGCTGAGATCTTGGGTGATTAGCACCCTTTTATAGGCTGAATCAAGTCAAAGGACGCGTGTCGTAGGTCCATGGCTCGAAGATCTCGGATTTGGTGGGGAGTGATCTGATAGGATACGCCTGGGATTGGGCGCATGAGAAGACTTTGGCTCGTAACCTTTAGGAGTCACGAACCAGTCGGGGCGCATGGCTTTTGAGGCGCATGCGACGCTTCAGTAGTGACTTTACTTCTGTCTTTAGGGATCAGAAAAAAGTCTGAGGTGCACGGCTTTTAAGGCACATGTAGAGATTTAGGCGCATGGCTGCGGAGGCACATGCGAGATGGTTGGGCGACCACGTGGCTTGTAACCGTCGGAGGAAAGCAAGGACGATGCTGACGTCGGCGATGCTTCGTCTTTTAAAAAAGCTGTCAATCGTTCAGTCCTCGGAGGACGTGCTGCCAACTCTGTCAGACTTCAGTATTTAATGTTCTTTGACAGGTGATGGGCTGTTGAATGGGAGCATCGATCGGCGTTCCACTAGGCGCATGGGGACGCATGGGGGCGCATCCTTATGAGGCGCTTGGTGTTGATGGGCGCATCAGTATGATACGCGGTCTGGCCGGCGAATCCGTTTGCATGATACGTCTCTATGGGCCCGACTGTTACGTTCTTCGAGTGCTTTAAATAGGCGTTTTTGATTTGGCTGAATTCGAAGCGTCAGGTTCATCACCATTAATGCAAATTCATAGTACGGGATTCGGAGAGCCAGCCACTTGGCACATGGGTTTGATTTGTCCGGCCTATAAATAGTGGCATAGAGAGGGGTTGCTTCTCGTTCTCTCACGTCCTTCCGAAATGAACTTGTTTGCCCGAGCACATTCTGTTGACGAGATGCTCCCGAGGGTGAAGATGCGACGCATTGTCTTCATTGATGCACTTGAAGGTGACTGTTACATCCAAAAGTCGGAGTCGAGGGCTTCTGAGGCAGGCGGAAGGTGCCTGTTGCATCCAAAGATCGGGATGCTCGAGCCCCGTCTCTGTTATGCTGGAAGAGCCGCAGATCGGAATTGCGGTGCTCCGATCATCTTTCTTGGGCTTTGGGAGAGCTCCTCCTCCTGCTAGAGTGGATATTGCCTATTCTGGTTGGGTTGAAAGTTGCTCCTTTAGCCGCAGGTTGATTTGCGGTGCTCTTCTCTTCCTTGGTTTGGAGAGCTCTTCCTCCAGCTAGAGGGTTGATTGCGACCCTCGTTCTGTTCAATAAATGCTTCATTAGTCGAAGCATTTGATGGCACATATGCTGACACTTCATGATGCGCCTGACTGGGGCATTGATGGGCGGCACATAACTGAGCTGCTGAAGGGATGCACATAACTGAGCCGCTGAAGGGATGCACATAACTGAGGGGCATTGATGGGCGGCACATAACTGAGCTGCTGAAGGGATGCACATAACTGAGCCGCTGAAGGGATGCACATAACTGAGGATGCACATAACTGAGCTACGGAAGGAATGCGCCTGGCTGAGAGCGCATGGCAAGATGCGCCTGTTTGAGAGCGCATGGTGAGATACGCCTGTTTAAGAGCGCATGGTGGTTGCTGCGCCTAGCTGTAGACTTAGGGTCTTTTCTTTGTAGAAATTCTCCTTTGTACAGCTCTTTTTAAGACATGTAATAGACTTTTATATGAAATAAAAATCTTCTTTTAATGTCTATGGTTTGCTATGCCAAGTACTTCATCTGAGCTCCCTGGCGCATGTGATGTTAGGCGCATAGGATTTCTGGTCCTGAAATTCCACGCTTCTACAAGACCCCCTTCAAAGTTTTCAAAACTTTTTGTCAAGTTTTGGAATACTTTGAATAAGAAGCATGGTGGCGTCTTCTACGGGGCACATGACTGTTCGGGCGCATGACTACTCCGCGCATCAGTGATGGGGTGCATGCTCCTCTCAGTAAATGCAAATGATAACGCTTCGATAACCAAGAAGATTAATGATGATCTTTTTGGATTTATTTGCAGTTATCACCTCACAGAACCCGAGGCGGCGGCTGAGGTCACACTTCATCGGTTCATGCGTGCGACTGAGCCTATAAATAGGCGTGAGATGGAGAGAGAGAGAGAGTTCTTCCTCTCTTTGCTTTCTTCCTTTTTTAGAGTTCTTCTTTTAAAAAAACCCTAACTTTCTTCTTGTAAGAAATGGCTTCCAAGACTCCTCGCGGTGGTGCTGGCCGAGGACGAGGCAACGGAATAGAGCCTGTAGAGGTTGCCGCGGATGATGTCCCTCGGCCGCCCGTCGACGTTCGGCCGACGGTCATTGGTGGGTTTTACCATATCTTTCTGTACCATTTTTAGAACTCACATACGCCGACGCACATGGCCCTTGAGTCCTGATGATGTGCTAAAAATTTTCCGCTGACGCACTGGGTTTAAATCCTGATGATGTGCCGAGGCTCCACTGCTGACACGTATGGGTTTAGACCCTGATGATGCGTCGAGGCTCCACTGCTGAAGCGCATGGGTTTAGACCCTGATGATGCGTCGAGGCTCCACTGCTGACGCGCATGGGTTTAGACCCTAATGATGCGCCGAGGCTCCACTGCTGACGCGCATGGGTTTAGACCCTGATGATGCGTCGAGGCTCCACTGCTGACGCACATGGGTTTAGGCCCTGATGATGCGCCGAGGCTCCCCTGCTGACGCGTATGGGTTTAAATCCTGATGATGCGCCGAGGCTTCCCTGCTGACGTGCATGGGTTTAGACCCTAATGATGCGTCGAAGCTTCTTTTCAGATGCGTCTGAGCCTTGGTTCAGGGTATGCGCTTCTGATGGAAACGTGGCTCAGATTCTTTTGTTGTTTCTAACATATCTGAATCTTTGACTTCTTTTGTTGACCACCAATGTCGATGACTGTCCCGTTCTTGAATGAAGTGCTACTGGACGCCGCCCTCTGTCAGATGGGAGTGGATTATAATGTGGAGATGATAAACCCTGCCCAAGCTGCCATTATGCTGGATCAGCCTCCCGAAAGAATGACTCAAATCCGAGAACAACAGCATGGGTTCCTCCAACGGATGATGGAGCGTGGCATTTTGAAATCTGCCACTTCTGATAATATGACTTTCTTGAAGCCTGAGTTCCTGTTTGGGGATCGCCTTACTTCTATTGAAGCAAAGGTGTTAAAGGTCAAGGAAGATTGGTTCTTTACAGCAAATGGGGTGCATATGACTGTTAAGCAACTTGAGCGTCAATGGCCTTTGACGGCTTTCTGTCGTCTTGCTTCCAAGAGGAGGATGTCTTGGGAGCTAACCCCATCTCAGGAGGGAGCGGTGGCAGGCATCATCAAGATCGACTCTACCTCCGATAAGAGGGATACTTTGACCGCCGTACGGGCTGGGCCTTCTTTCACCTGGCGGACTCTCCGTCCTGGGAGCATTTACAGTGATGTTCCCATCAACACATTTGCTTTTAGCGCTTCGACTTTTGTAAATCGTATGCTGTTGTTGGAACGGTCATACCCGAAAGGTGAATTTCGGGTAGAGGGTTGGTGTCACTATGTTTCCAAATGGGATAAGCTGACACTCTGGATTCTGTCGCGGTTTCGGACCGAACTCCGAGAGATTGGGCTGACTGCCGCAATCCGTGCTACTCAGGCAGGCGTTGACATCAACCGACATATGTTCCTAGCGCTTCTGGAGATGTTTAACACCCAGAACGGGACTTTCTTCACTCTGGTGGGGGAGCTGGGACTCGTACTACATGAAATGTACGAAGTGTCAATGCTCTCTTGGGGATCAGAACCTTATGAGGAATACTTCCCAACCAACAAGGAGTTCCAAGTCCTGGGGGACAACTTTCCCCGTGCCGAACTGCCTGTAGGTCCTAAAAATCAAGTTGCACCCATCAACAGTCATAAAGATCAAGAAAAGCATCCTTTAAATGAACTACGCAGACATCAGATTGCGCATCATTCAGATTGCGCATACTGAACTGCGCTTCCTCTCAACTGCGCATGCTGACGTGGCAAAAATCATCATTACCTGACACAATCAAATCTTCTGACAACTGACAGTGTGTTTTACGAGAAGACTGTTCGTTTATTGTGCCGTACAGCGCTCGAGGATGTGTAGACAGCTGTACATGTAGCACAATCTGCCAGCCTGTCTGCTGCGTAATCCAGCCTAGCGCAATCCGAAGTCAGTGCAACTCATGTTGCGCACTCCATCATGATAACTGACAAAAGTATACGTGGCACTCATGCCATCAATTGTACATTACGTGGCAACTGTCTATGCACGATCATGCGCATTTCAATCAAAAGATGCCATGTGTCCAAGACAGTTGGCCCACGATCCAACAACTGCCTGCGCAGTCCACAGATGCACAATCCAATCCATGCTCAATCCAACTTGCGCCATCCAGAATAACTAAAAGTTAGTTATTTCCAGAACTCTATAAATAGAGTTTCATGTCTTCATTCAAGGGGATCAAATATTAAGGTTCATAATTATTAGAGAGTTCAAGAGTTCTTGCCCAAGTGCTGCTGCATTCTTTCGAGGCTTTTGCCTTCAATTCTTCGAGGCTTTTGCCTTCAAGTCAACTTTCGAGGCTACCGTCTTCAAAGTTCACATCGTCCAAGGGATAAAGCAATCGTCTTCTAGATTGGATTCCTACAGTTGTACCTTTTCCAGAATTCTTGTAATCTTTACAAAGTTTATATCAATAAAGTTTCATACTTTTGTTTTTACAAACAAAATGGCGACTCTGTTGGGGACGACTTTCTCCTCCGACGAGGAAGTGACAACTCAATGTGACATAGCGTCTATCGGGAAGACGCAGAAGACTCTGGTTGTGAAGGTCAACCAGACGGCCTACGAAGCCATGATCAATTCCAAGACCACCCCCCCACTGCAACAACTTCTGCCATGAGCAAAGTACGCCCAGTGTGGATCCCCAAGACTGCTGTACAGTCTGGCAGTTCTGCCACCAAGGCTGCTGTGCAATCTGTGGCGCAGTCTGCTTCAAAGACTGTTGCACAGTCTGCCAGCAAGACTGCTGCACAATCTGTCCATTCTGCCACCAAGATGGGTGCACAATCTGCTGTTTCAACTGCTGCACAATCTGTCTCAACTAGTCATGCGCAGTCTGCTACATCTTATGCTGCCTTGTCAAAGTATAAGACTCCTATGCCCCTGGCGCAGTTAGCAGCAATTCTTCCTGCGCAAACCAACATTTCAGCAACCAGAGTGCATCCTAAACACTCTGAAGCAAGAACTCCTGATGCGCAAACCACAATATCTGTGGCCAGAACCAGTGCACCCTCTACCAGAGTTACTCATGCACAAGTGGCCAGTGCGCCATCAACCCATGCGCAAACCATGCCTGCACAATCCAAGAGTGACAGCCCTTTGGCTAAACTCTCTTCTTCTCATAGCAAGCGGTGGTCTACAGCCCACTAGCATATATGTCCGATAAGACTCAAAGAATATAACAAGAGTCTCTAAAGTGAATCAATAAGCAGGATATCTCATGATAAGGAATGTAAAGCACGAAAGGGTAACAATGTAATATTACTGACAAATACCTGAATCATGCATCACAATCATCTACCATCCCGCTAAGCTAACTAACTCCATGTAGTCGCTAAACCTGAAGAGGTAATTAGGTCCTCAGGGGACATAGCAAGATACATAAAAACATACCTATCTAACAGTTTAATCATGCATAAATATAAACAGGATATAAACAGAAAAAGGCATAAACATGGCAAAAGACTACGACCAAAACTGCTAACAAGTGACTATCGACAAGTGGCTACTGACAGGTGAATATGAACTGGAATACAAGAACAACTACAAGTAATTGAACTGCTGGATGAACAAGTGAACACGAGATCAATGGAATACCAAACCCTCGTCCCGAGTGGACTCGCAGGTTTGAACTAATCACTAACCCTCGTCCCGAGTGGACTCGCAAGTTAGTTTACGGCAAGGCACCCTCGTTCTGAGTGTAAAATCTCTGGTGCAAGTACAACATCCTCATCCCGAGTGTGGACTCATGGATGTAAACAAATCAAGACAAACACTCTCGTCCCGAGTGTGGACTCGCAAGTGCAAACGGTTAACCCTCGTCCTGAGTGGACTCTCTGGTTGAAGAAAACGATAACAAGGATTTAGCAATTCAACTATACGTACTTGTTCTATGACACGACTCAAGCAAGGTACTGGTGAGACAGGGTACAACTCTGTCAAGACACAGACAAGTCCAGTATAACTACACTGTCAAGTCAAGCAAGACAATAAACTGGTGAACATGGTATGTAGAAAATAGATAAATCAAGACTACTAGAAGGCTAATGATAACATATAAGATCTATAGCAAATAGAGTATCTAATGATAATGCAATAACAACGTAAAAACTATAAACATGAAATTAAACTGTAGAGGAAGGCAAGGTATCTTGCCTGATGGTAGCACGAAGATCCAATAATATACCGTCAACTGGTACGCCATAAATTCCAAATATCACAATTGTCTCCGAAAGCTGAAACAGACATTGCCAACATTCTCAGAATAGTTAAATTATCTACAATTACCTATCCTTAAGTCCAATTTTGAACACAGGGGTAAAACGATAATTTTGGATCAAAGCGGTGTCCACCGTTGGACCCGCTTTGTACCGAAAAGCGTGTCAGAGTCAATGGTCTCTAAAGTCGTCAAACTATATGTCTACGAATTCTTTTTAATGATACGAACCCAACGGTATGTCCAATTTTGGATTCCGGTGGGCTGTGCACAAAATCGTCCGTTGAATTAGAACATGGGCCCCGCAAAACGACGATCCGATCAACTGTCTCAGAATCAGACCAAACTTGGCATACAGGACCAAAAAAATGATACGGTCCTTTTGGCATAAGTTTTATCTCGATCTGATGAACGGGTACAAAGTAATTAGAAAATTTGCACAGAGACCGATTCGGTGAATTTTAACGGATACGCATCAAATTCGTCGCGCACACGCAACCAATTTAAATTCCGTCAAAGCCCACATGTCCACAATATCCGTACGTGCCTTTTGATGCCTACAGTGTGCGACCATGGCGCCCAGTTTGGCGGAACGCACGTCGTGTCGGTGAATTTTCTAGTTTTTGAAAATAGTTTTCACAGTTTTTCCCGATTTTTACTCTGATTTAACTTACTGTATAAACTACTATAATTAAAAATAATAATTGGGTTTTAATCCCTGTTAGGTTGTCTACAATACTGTTTAAATAGGTTTCCAATTGATCTGATGGATTGCCAGCAATTGGCCTTCCAAATAGGGCCTTAGGACAGTTGAACCTTTTATTTTCGAACAAGATTTTTTGCCATCTTCGCCTTGATTTTTCGAGCGATCTGAGGCTTCTAAATTCCAAATAATTGAAGGGGGCTAAAAAGGGTCATATAGGCTCTAAGTAGGAATTTACGGCTTCGAAAACTATTGAGCGACCAGGAAGAAAATAACATTTGAATCGGTGTACCTCGCTGTGATACTTCTGCCGCGGTTGTGTCCTGTCGTGCGCGTGTCTGCCGTTTGTGCGCCCTCCGGCGCGGCCATGGCCGGTCTGCAGCTACATGCGACGGTGCCAAGACGGGGAAGGGGTCGCCAGGTGTCTGGGGTTTTTGGTTTTTGTTACTCTGTCTCGCGCGTATTATAGGCAGAGTCGGGGTGGATTTCGCTCAGCCTGGGCTCGGGTATTGAGTTCCTGTGCGGGCTTTGTTGGCTGACTTGGTTGGGCTGGATGTTTCATGGGCTCAGTTCAGCTGGCTGGGCCTTCTCCACTTGTTGGGCTGGCTGGGACTTCCTTATTTCTCTTCCTATTTATATTAATATTATACATCATCCTATATTCATATGTATATACTTCCAAGTATATATACATACATATATATTATATATGCATACATACATCCCTACATAAACACGCACACACACACACACACACACACACACACACACACACACATATATATATATATATATATATATATATATATATATATATATATATATATATATATATATATATATATCTTTACTTATATAACTCCTTATATATTTATAAATATCTTCTATGCATACCTACTACTACAACAATAAATATTCGCAGCAACCAAATAATATCCTAATAATATATATTCATAGTATAGCGTCTTATTTATAGAAATATATATATACACATATATATACATATCATTTATATCATAATTGATTTAATAAATATAAATTGTTATCACTTAATAACAACAAAGTAATATTAATGATAATAATAATCCTAATAAAAATAGCCCAATAGTCGTTTCTGAGGGATATAACATGCACACTACTTATCTGGCTCCAGAAGATCATACAAATTTATAAAACACTATTTAATAATAATAATACCTATAATCTACCTATAACAAATATTTAGAAGATAATTGCCAATTCCTAAAAATATATCCAAAAATATTTGTATCTACCAAACAAGTCTACATGGCCGTATTTGGTCCCACTACATGCCTACATGGGCTTGGATTTGGTTTGGGTCCAATTCGGACTGATTTGGTACAACCGGGTCATCTATAAATCAATATATTAAATGATATCTAATTAAATGATTTAGAGAGTCAATTCACTACTTGGCCCGGTTTTCCTAGTTCGGACATCACTATGGCTAGACCTCCCCTAACATAACTAAAACACTAGTCAAGGCACGCTACTGCTCTATCTGTGCCACGATTGTTAGTCGTCTGGTACTTCAAAACTCAACCATGGCTAAAGTCATCTACCGTAATAGGAATTAAATAATTATTTATAAAAATCTAAAAATCACCATTTAAATCAAATAAATATTAAAAAATATATTTCAAAAACTTCCGGGAAGAGGAGTTACAGATATTGAATTTGACCTCCATGCCTTAAGCTTAAAAGAGAATTCTCATGTAAGTCCTAAACCAATTTCAATTATCTACACCTCATGATTCTACCTCCTAACTGATGTGGGACTAAATTACCAACTCCATTGTCAGCTCCCATTTCAGCGCTCAATCAAAAACGAGATACAATCCAACAATCTCCATCTTAACTTATTTTTGTTGACCGAGCAACCTAGCACACCCGGCTATATCTTTTGTTAGTTCCCGCTAGCCAAGCACCCTTGCTCGTTCCTGCTAGCCGAACAACCTTAGCACACTCCGGCTAACTTTGCTCGTTCCCGCCAGTCGAGCACCTAGGAGATCCAACATATTGTCATCTCATATTGTTATCTCGATCCGTTCGACCACAGAACCACATGTTCATCTACACCACAATTGTGTGTCAACCACAACGTCTTGCTCCACCCTGGACTCGTCCCCCTACTACCTTTTGTTCGTTCTGTCAGCTGAACAACCTTAGCACTCCTTGCTAGCTTTTTATTCATTTCTGTCAGCCGAGGATACCCAGGAGATCCAATATATTGTCATCTCGATCCGTTCGACCATAGAACCAAACCTGACATGTTCATCCACACAATCATTGTGTGCCAACCACAACGTCTTGCTCCATCTTGGGCTCGTCAAACTCACATTTGAAGTCAATTTGTATAGTTGATGCTCCTACTCCACCTTGAGAAGAGTCCATATAATTTAAATATACAAATGAACGTTCAGCACCATCTGTCTCGAACCAATTAGAGCCGTCTAAGCCAGTCCCGTAACCTTGGACTTTGATACCACTTGTTGGAAACACGATGTGACCCAAACCTGTGTAGGCCCATGAGGTGCGATATTGAATTGGACCCGTATGTCTTAAAAGAGAATTCTCATGTTATGCATGAACCAATCCAAATTATCTACACCACATGATTTACCTCCCAATCGATGTGAGACTAAACTGCCAACTCCATTGTTCTCTCATTTGAACGCTCAATCGAAAATGAGATACAATCCAACATACTTAAAATATAAGCAACTGGAACATTAGTAAAGTACTTGACCCGAGGAATTGATTCACATGTGGTGCTTTTAAAGCTTGGATCACTATTCTTTGATGTAGTACCAGAAGAGAGTGTTTCTTTGATGGCCTTGCATGAAAAGAAGAAAAATTAGTGAAACCACAATAGATGAAATAGAATTAGCATGTCGGTTAAAACCCCTTCTCCTTATGAGTAGTAGGCGAATTGGCAGTTACGGATCAGTTTTTGTTTTGAAAAGCCAAAAACTAACATGAAAGTATATATTTAGAAGACAAGAAAAATATTGGATGAATTTACACATAATCTTATGTATTATTTATTCGTCATATCTTTTAGGTTTTATTTGGAATGAGGGTTAAGAGAGTTAGGTGAGGGAGAAATAAAATTAATCATGCTTGATTTGAGGGTGGGGGTTTAGGAGGGAGGATTATAGCGGGTTAAGTGAGTGTTTATTTCATCATCTTTTGTCTATTTTTTAACCCTCCAAATCGGAGGATTAATGAGGGTGATTGAGGAGTTTTGTTTAAAACGTCATAAATACTCATTATTTGTTTTATAAAATATCATAATTTTTGTCCTCCATTTTTTTTTATTTTTAACATGTTAATTCGTAGCTTTCTAATTTGCGAAGATATTTTAACAAGTTCTAATTAAAATCAAATTTAATTTTATGACATATGTAATAAGGTTATTTTGATAACTATTATATTTTTATTAATCATCCTCTAACTCAAAACCTCCAATCCAAGCAAGAGTTATTAAATATCCCCCACTTAACTCTCTCCAATCCAAATAAAATTTTATGTATTGACTCTACTCCCACTCACTTAACCACACCTCATTTAACTCTACTTTTTTTTCCTCAATCCAAGCAGACCCTTAGTTTTGAATGGCATAATATTGGACATTGCTAAATTATTACCGTAACTAGTCCTGCCAAAGGGTAATGTATAATTACCCATTAACCAAACCCGAGTTGTTATTATTCTCGTTCATATATGAGTAGTTGTGGAAGAAGTTGTAGAGGAGTCGAGTGTATTCTTTAAGGCATTTTCTAAGGGCATCCCCAAAGTTACTTGGGGTTAGCCCTTACTTGGGGGCAGCCCAAGAAAGTGAAACTTTTACTGGGGGCTGTCCAAAAGTTGATTGATGCTAGTCCAACCCCCTAAACCCTCATTTTTATTTCATTTCCTCATTTCCTTTCTCTCTCTTCCAATTCTCTAAAATCCTAAAATCCTATCCTCCCCTCCGTCGCCTCCCCGTCGACCCCCGTCGGCCACCACTCCGTCCGGCAGATCTCCTTCTTCCTCTGCCTCTGCAACCTCCTCTCCCGCTATAACCCCTCTTCCCAGAATTTTGGAAAATAGTTTTAAATTAATTCTTTGAATTAAAATGGTAAATTTGAGGATTTTTTTATAAAATTTAATTAAATAGTTATTGCAGTGGAATGCTTTAAGTCATGGTTGAGATTAGAGTACAAGATGACTAGGAATCGTGGCACGGATAGTGCAGTGGCATGCCTTGACTAGTGTTTTGGCTCTGTTAGGGAAGGCCGAGCCATAGTGATGTCCTAACTAGAAAAACCAGGCCAAGTTGTGACTTAACCCCTACAGATGTTTTAACTAGTTATTAAAAAGATTACTGATCTTTAGGTGACCGGGTTGTATCAAGTTGGCCTAGACTGGACCTGTTCCAAGCCGAAGCCCATGTAGTCGGGTAGTGCATCTAAGTCCATCCATGTAGCGGTAGAATTGGTATTTTATGTAGTGGTCCAGTGAGTAACTTTTATAAATGGTAATTATTATATTATTTGTTGATAATTATTTATATATTAGTTATCGAAATGTGATAATATTTCTAGAATACCATTGTTGTAATTGGGACCTTGATAGGAACAACATGTGTATATATATATATATATATATATATATATATATATATATATATATATATATATATATATATATATATATATATATATTTCACTACAAGAAAATACACTTTTTCGGACAAAAGTTTTTGGAGCAAAAATAATTTGTTACAAAAGAAAATTAATTGTAACAAAATTTATAAATTTGTTGCAAAAGTTGGTTTAAGTAATTTTTAAGCAACAAAAACTTAATTGTTCCAAGTAGGGCTGTGCACAATTAAGTCAAATCGACCAAATCGAATCAAGCCAAACCGAACCGATTGGTTTTAAACCGAACCGATGGTTCGGTTGGTTTGGTTCGGCTTCAATTTTTTCAAAACCGATCGGTTCGATTCGGTTCACGATTTGGTTATGCCAAAAACCGTCTAAACCGAACCGAACCGAACCAAATCCTTGTTAAATAATTAGGTTGGTCGGTTGGGTATGGGTTCATTGGGTTGTATTATACCGGTTTGGTTCATTTATTCACATCCATTTATCAAGTTGAAGTTGAAAGAGCTCTCTCTCTCTCTCTCTCTCTCTCTAGTCTCAAAGAGGAGGCTCATATTCTTTTCTAATTGCTCATGTGCACATGAAAGAGGCTTTTGGTTGAATGTATATGATTTTTTTATATGTATAATTGGCATTTTTCTTCACATACAAAGAGCAAGTTGAATTGAAGCTGCTGAATTGTATTTACTGTTGCAAAGTACAAGTTGACCGAGGTTTCAATAAAAAAAATATATAGTCCATTTTTTATGTGATCAAAACCGACCAAGTCGAACCGATCCAAACCGAACCAAATCGGACGGTTTCAAAACCGAACCGACCATTTGGTTGGTTTGGTTCGATTTTGTTTATTTTTAAACCGATTAACTTCGGTTCGACTTCGGTTGGGACCAAATAGGTCGACCACCGACCGGTGCACACCCCTAGTTCCAAGTACTTCGTTGCAAAACATTTAGGGTGCTCCATTCCCGCTCTTACAAATTGATGTTAAAAATATTTGCAACAAAAAATACTTTTCACAACAAAGTTTAGGCGTTACAAAAAATCTTAGATTATTAACAACAATTGTTTTTTTGTTACGCTACTTTGCAACAAATTATTTGTGTGCCAAAACAATGCCCAAAAAAATAGACAAGAATACAGAGAAATAATTTGGCTTCCCCCCTAAAAGTTTTTGTTTTCCCTCAAAATATTTTGGCTTTCCCTCGAAATATGTTTAGGCTTTATCACCACTCTCTCTCTCTCTCTCTCTAAGAAAAATCATCAGATCAATATACTTTTCCTCTCGCCCCTTCTCTACTACGGCACAGTAAGCCTATCAGAGGCTAACAGAAGGTAACTCCTTGTTTTTTATGGTATCAAGTTTCCTATCTGCTCACCAGGTGTTCGATCTAATTTCGCAGGGAGAAACTTGGCTTCACAGTTTGATACATCGAGGGATCGTTGAGTCCATCCCTTTGTTATCTACTTCTCATGTCCGTGAGAGATTGGACACGTCAGGTATCAACTCCTCTTTACTCTCTGTGTCTTCTTGTCGAGCTCGAGTTTTGAGGAACAAAACTGAGAATAAGTTTTCAGTCGAACTCGGTTGATGGAGCCTCCTGTGTCCAGGGGAATGATCAATGTATTCTTGACCTTAGAGGTTCATGTTATAAACATGACATGAAGTATATTTTTTATGAGCTAATTCAATAGGGGGTTTCTTCTGTTGTGTTGAGGCAGAAACCAATAGCCTTTGCTGACATTCTGCAGAAACGTAGTGACTATAGTTATGAAGTCCCTTTGATACAAGTTTGAATGCTTCACTTGCAGTTTTATTAACCAGGTTGCTTGTCTTCATAAGCAACAGAACTCGCATTAATTTAGAAAATGTAGGTAAAGGAACGTGCTCTATTAGTATTTTCTCAACTTGGTCGCCATCAGAACTATTTATGACAGTAAATACAAGTTGTGTATGCTTTCTCAACGTGGTCTATTACACCTGAAAGTGTGATACATAGCTTTGGTACATTGTTGCTTGACGTTCTCAGTGGGAAACATATTCATCCTAGTCATGTGAGTTTAATTTTCTTAATCTGTTTGTCTATGCTTACAGCAAATTATATCTACTCTTTGATGATGCCAAGTGTTTTGACATTCAAGTTATGCCGAGTGTTTTGACATTCATGATATTATGGATAGTATGGATCTTGGAATGCTTGTCGAACAGGTAAAAACTGAACACTTGATAGAATTCCTATAATGTATATAGCCACAGTTTCAGATGCTTTTATGAGAGTACTTTATGAGCTTTAGCAATGTGCAGCAAAATTATTGCTGATCTCTAATAAGCAAGTGTGCATCCTTTTGCTTATTCAACTTCAGAAAAGTATACAAGTATCATATTCCATTTGAAAAGTAGATAATCAATGTTTTAGGAATTAAACTATTTCCTAACAAGTAAAAGGATGACGACGCAGCTGACAGCGGCTGAAGGATGACGACGCGACAAGGTTACTCTCAAGGTTCTTCTCTCAAACCCTAGAATACTAAAATTTATTGTAAATAATTATTGTTTACGAGAGATTTATAGGTTACAAGATTATTTTTACCTAATTTTGTGTTCGACTATTAGGGTTTTTGTTGCTCTAAAACCAATCCATATTTACGTAACAAAGGAAGGGGAAGTGTTCATTGCAAATAGGTATTGAAATCTTCTAATACTTGCTTCTATTATCTTATTTACTGGTTAATTTTGTCTGCTTGTTTATCAAAGATTTTTTTATTAAATACTCATAACAGATTACATGATTGAATGGATGACACACAGATTGACTTGCTTTTGGCTTGCTGCTTATAGAGTACAGTGCGCCTTGACATATCATTAATTGACTTGCTTTTGGCTTGCTGCTTACATTTGGTTAGGATTATTCTGACTGGCAATCGGTAAAATCTTAATATTTTTTTGGCATTGTTATGGAATTAAAGTTCAGAAAAGCTATTTGTCAAGTTTATGTTAGATGATTTTTATTTATTCGTCAATGTATGTTTCTTTGCATTGGTTTTGGAAGGTTGGGCATTCTATAGGTTCGTATATATGTCTGGAGGTTTTTAGAAGGCTTCAGCAGGTAATTAGGTGTCTTCTAATATTGCTAGAATCAATAGATCTATTTTCTTTTCCTTTTTGTTTGCTCTTATATACTGACGTCTTTATTCTTTCCCCTTGATTTTTGTGTATTTACAGGTGAAATTTGTTGTAGGGTTATACCCTTTCCTAACTCTGAACAAGAATTCCTTTACGCAACAACGAATTGAAAGTATTGCAAGGTAATTGTGTCTCGACCTTTCTTCAATTTGAATAGTTATGCAGTGTAGTATCAAATTTCCATTATGTTACATCAGGGCCACTTTTATTTGCTCTATCCTGGTAAGGCTGGTATGGATCCTGCTGCTGTAGATATTGATGACTGGTCATCCTGTAATAGGAGGGTGGTAATAATTGAGGGAGAAATGAATCAGAAGCTTTATATAACATATTAGTCACTAAAATTGATGTCAATGGATAGCTTGCAAATTTTACTTTTGATCAAGTTTATCCCTATTCGCCACCCGGATTGCTCCTGATGTTTTTTTTATTGATATTGTGTTGTCTACAATGTTCAATTGTATAAATTCTTTCCTTTCAAAAGGAGGTTTGGAAGAGTGGGTTCCTTTTAGTTCTTAATGGTGCTTTTCTATGGTGTTCTTGCCTTTGGTTCTATTCATTCTCTCATATGTAAGCTTTGACTTGTACTGATACTGAACACTCTAGGACATTCAATAAATACTATGTTAAAGGACATCTGAATGTCCTATGGACTACTATCGGAGATTCAAACGCCCATAGATAGATTTGTTTGGCAAAGACAGTTTCCAAGATACTATATCACCATTTAGTTGATTTGAGGTACAATTGTCTTCTCAGCCCCTTTAATGGGCTTGATTAAACAACCTTATGTCTGGATTTCAATTTGGGATTCAAATCTTACAGTTTAAGTTGAGGGATTTTTTTATGTTATTTTAAGCATTTATATTAGTCGAATTGTACCTTCTAGTTCTATCTAACCAAGAAGTAACTGAGCATGACTAGTCAAATATCTCAAGAACCCTTTTTCAAGCTATTGTTTTTATTAGAAGAGCATGACTAGTTAAATATCTCCAAAACGGTTTCCATGCTAAACTGTGCTTTATCAAGTATATTTTTTTCTTTCCAGTTATATACCATGGTTATATAACACATTTATAGAGATGGTTCTCTTTGTGTACATTTTACTTGCCGAACTGCCATATACGACTGCTTAGTATAAATTTCATGTTTTGGCCTAAAATTTTACAGGTACCATCCCTTTATCTTTTTCTTATAGCTATATGCTAAGATGTAAGAACATCCAGGATGGAACATGCTAAAACTCAGGTGAAACTGTTATTTAAGATGTAAAGTGGATAGGCAACATCAAAATCTAATACTCATTGGTGACTGAAAATGAGGGTACAAAAGAAGGAATTTCCACACACATGACAGACTTAGCTAGAATAAGTAGCTAACACTCTAGGGATGTAGTGAATCTGGACATTGTTCAAGGAGTGAACACTAAACAGTAGCCATTACTTGCATTGGCGAATATCACTTCCCAAGTGACTGAACTATATGCAGGGCACAGTATAATTGGCTACACAGTAAATGATATGCCTGTGAACTGTAGGAGGGACTGACCAACACCTAAGGTAGACTGATATCAATTCTAGAGCTGGACTGATACTCAAAAGTTAATGCACAAGGATGAATATAGGATTGGCACGAAGGGGAATGTGACTGAATAAAGGCTCTGTAATGGGTCCAAAACTTGGTGAGGTATGAACTGTTAATGAGTGAAATGGCTCAACTGCAGGCTGGACATTTCTGAACCAAGAACATCCAACCCTGAGCCTCCTATTACCACTGATACAAATGCTAAGGTGACTGAACAAAGTATATGCCAAGTAGGGTCTGAACCTATAATACAGGACAAATCCAATTAAACTGATACCAGACTCAAATAGAATGCGCAAGTAGGTAGGGAATTGATCAATATCAAGCCTACCCGACTCCCCTCTACTCATGGACTGAATACAAGACCAGCATGAGCCCCTCCTAATCTCTGATAATTTATTCCCTATTACTGATACATCCTTTAATATCAATTAAACCTAACATAAAATGGACTGGTACATTAAAGGTCATTTAGAACTGATACTATTTAATACATGCTCACCGCTTCCCATTTACTGACACTCTACTTAATTACCTATTACTTAGACTCTAGGATACGGGATACATCTCTATGGTGGACTGATCAATTAATTGCTAGAGGATGAACTACTCCTACAGGCTAAGGGACAGACTCAAATGGAAAAATGGACTGCACAACTAATCCACTAAGGAAAACCCAAACTCAAACGATTTTCCCCTATTCCTCTGCTACACTCTAGAGCAACCAAAACCATCACTCTCTAGCATCAAAGTGTTCTGTTGGCTTGGATGCACCTGGTACAACGAGTTCCCCCGATCCTATGCAAGTAGAATCAACCAATCCCTTACTGACAAACACTTCTCAGATGGTGACTTCCTAACATTGGTTTCTGATGAACCAATACCTGAGTCATTAGCATCTCACTCTTAGAAAGAATGCTAACTGTACTTGATGTGGCTCATGTGGAAACCACATCAAGGCACAGAAAAATACACACTCTACCTATATGTAATGAAGGGGAAAAGTATCAATTGCTAACCAAATATTTGATGAAAGGGAGACAACTGGTCAAGAGATGACTGGACATGAATGGGACATTGGTCTGAACTATAGTACAATAGAGTGACACAGTCGAGAGACAAGGGCTGCACACATTTGCAATGGGGTCTGAACTTATAGATGGGGAATGGAATTGACAGTAGGATATTTGAAAACCTCCATACCTAGATTAGAATAAAAGGGATGTAAACTGACTACAGCTTCCATTCCCCAATTCCAGAAGAAAGGGGCTGTGCTAAATCGACCACTTACAGTCGGCACACCTAAGATCTCATGAGCACTTCTGACTTCAGGTAAGTTCCTTACATGAATTTTTTTATTTGGTAACCTCATTTTTTTATTTGGTAACTTCAGGTAAGATCTCACAAGCATGTTTAACTTTAGCTGCTAACCTCATTTATTTTGGGAGTCCTGTATCATTGTTCATTTTTTATTTGGTATGTTCTAACCTCCTTCATTCCTTACATAAAATGTGCTAATATTATAAAAAGAAAACTACGTAATTGTTGCAGGATTGATTTGAAATGGCACCAGGGACACGAGCACGATCAACCTCCAATTTAGTATCTGCTGACCCCATAACAGATCCACAATTATCGCGATCCTCTCAAGGTTCAAATAACAATGAAAATGGTAATTGATTATCTTTAAATCCAATAGTCTGTGTACTTTCAACTTACTCTATGTTACTTGTATATCATTTTGTCCTTTCTCTCATTTTTTTACAGGTTCTACTTCAACAAACATATCCAAAAAAGGACATGGTAAGGCTCGAGGGCTAGAACTGGCAAAACTTCTTGAAAAGACTTTTACAGCAGCAAAGCTCAAGATACCTTAGGTGGTTGGGACAACATTTTAATGTTGCTACGGAAGCTACTAAACTTATGCAATCACAATAGAAGCTGAACAGTCATTTTTTTTAGACATGAAATTAGAGAATATTTGTTATTACACTTTTGTTGAATAGAAACTTGATACAAGTCTTAGAACTTGTCCTTATGCAATGTATCAGCTTTATTAGCAAAGAATGTGAATTGATCTTTTTAACTCTTTTATTTTAATGAAATGAATTATTCCAAGGTGTTTTATTGTTTGTTACAACAAGATTTATAGTCTTGTATTAGAATTAATGTTAATTGCCAGGTGATAAAGAAGCAACTAGATGCACTACATTATTTTGTTGCAACAAAATTTTTCTATTTTTTGCAACAATTTTTTGTTGTTGAAAATATTCATTTTTCATGAATTTTCTCAAACATTTAAGACAACTAGAATAGTGTTTGTGACGAAAAATTTGTTTCCAATAGAAGTACAAAGGGACAAAAATATTTGTTGCAAATAAAAAAAACGTGCAACGAAACCATTTTGTTGCCATAAAATATTATAGGCAACAAACTATTTGTTGTAAATAATATTATTTATAACAAAAAATTTTGTTGTAAAAAAACATTATTTACGACGAGAACTATTTTGTTGCTAAGTTTGCAACGAACCAAAAAATCGTTACAAAAGACCTTTTGGTACGCACTTATGGCGACGAATTAGATAACGAAACAGTTTTGTTGCAAATACCTTTTTATAACAAATTAATCATCTTTTGCAACAATATGTTTTGCTGCAAAAAGTAGAAATTCTTGTAGTGTAATTTTCACGTATATATACATCTATATACATGTATACATCAAAGCAAATACATATATATATATATATATATATATATATATATATATATATATATATATATATATATAAAATAAGCTTTAGTAAAATACAAATAAAATAGAACACTACCAAAATACATGTATTTACCGACGGCCTTATCCGTCGGTAGTCCGTCGCCAAAAATAAATACCGACGGATATTTTGGTAAAACAGCCGTCGGGAATAACCTCGTCGCTAAAACATATCCGTCGCTACTCCGTCGTTCAGCGACGACTTAGCGACGGAATACCGTCGGCGCATTTAAATATATATAGCGACGGATTACCGACTAGCTTTCGTCAAAACATGTATCAGGATATAGGGTTAGCGACGGAAAACTCCGTCGCTAAAGAGTCGGCAAAACCGTATCAGTGATTTTCTGATACGCAATATCCGTCGCTAATCCGTCGTAAATTTGTCGGTAAAAGCGTATCAGAGATTTTCCCATACGGCAGGTCGTCGTTATGCCGTCGCTAATCCGCCGAGGTGTACGACGGATTAGCGTCGTATTAGCGACAAAACATCCGTCGCTAACTGCAAAATTTATGGACATCAAACAGAACCAGGTCGACGGACATTCCGTCGCTAAACCGTCGCTCAATGTAAAATTCTCCAGGTAGCGACGGATATTACGTCGCCAATCCGTCGATACATTAAATTCCTACAGTTAGCGACGGATAGTCCGTCGGGACTTTGTCGCCAGTCCGCCGTAAGTTAGTCGCCAATCCGTCGCGAAAGCTAAAATTTATGGACATCAAACAGCACCAGGTCGACGGATCGTCCGTCGCCAATCCGTCGCTTTATTGAAATGCTCCAGGTAGCGACGGTTTTTACGTCGCCACTCCGTCGCTAACCTCAGTTTCTCCAGTTAGCGACGGACTATCCGTCGCTGAGTGGTCGCCAGTCCGTCGCTAACTTCTAATTTTTGAAAAAAAAATACTGCAAACAGACTCTTTTCTGTTTATACAACACATCCAACACAATATCAAACATGCAAAATATCCATATACAACACGAATATCCAACGTATCCAATATCCAACACCATATATCCATATGCAAAATATCCATATCCGACACCAATATCCAACGTATCCAATATCCAACAAAATATTACCAACACAATATATCCAATATCCAACATTAAATTATCTAAACATAAAAAAAAATATCCGAACATACAATGTATCCAAATGTCTACAAAACCAACAACATAAACAAAATCAAACCCCGTCCGTCGGATCGTCTCGTGCTCGTGCCGCCGCATCCGCTTTGTGTATGTACTCCTCCACCATATGTGCCGACACTTGGGACAAGACATGGTCTGGAAGCGCGCCTAGCTGCTCTGGCGACAACATGTCAAGGAGCGTCAAGATGGTGTTATCCGATACGATACGGGCGTCCGCAGAGCGGTTAAACGAAAGCCGTCCGGGGGAAGAAGGACCAGGTCGATCCGAAGCACCGGCAGCAGCAGTAGACGGACCGGGAGCACCACCAGATGAACCGGGAGCACCAGCAGACGGACCGGGAGCAGACGGACCGGGAGCAGACGGATAGCGCCCCAACACTATTGCCCGCAAATCTGACACAGCGGAGGTCAGAGTCGCAAGCTGCGCCCTCACATCGTCAACCGGGGGCGCTGGGGGAGGCGGAGGCGGTGGATATCTTGGGGACGGCTGCAACGAGGGCGCCATAGAACCTAAGCCGTAGACGCGCCCTTTCCTAACGCCGCCGACGGATTCTACGAACACGTCGTCGTAGCGAGCGGCCATAGAAGAGTGCGTCTGGGTGGGCGTCGTTTTGCCGACATTCTCGGAAGGGGGCTCGATCTCAAGCCGACTAAGTGCCTCACGATACGCAGCCTATCCAATGAATGTGTTTATACTATAAGTTTTCCTAAGTTATAATCAAAATCCTATGTTTTCCTAAGTTATAGTTTGAATCCTAAGTTTATCTAATTAACTTAACAATAATTATATTTCTAACATAAATCTCATAAACGTAAGTACTTACATCAGTCTCCTCGGCCCTCGCGTCGACGAAGCTCCCGTCCTTCCGCCTCTTGTGCGTATGCACGAATACATCGTGAGCGGTAACCGTCTCCGCCTCTTTCTCCTGCTTCACCGCCCGTTGGGCCTGCATACGTAGAATTTAATTAACTTCGTATATTAACAGTACGAAATTAAATAATAGAATGAATTTGAATTTGCGCTATCTCACCAAATCTGCACGCGTCGATGCGTGGGGCCTTGATCCCCCCGTATGCAGACCCGCGGCCTGTCGATTAGCCTTAGCTTTCTCCGATTTCAGCTTGAACTGCGGAGTATCCATCTTCTCCAACATCTGCTCATAGTACTCCGCCCGGATCCAGTCCTTCCTCGTATGCGCCGTACGAAGGTCGTACACCGCATCCCGTATCTTCTTCCCGGCGGCGGCTTTGTAGGTCCTGCGGATCGCCTCCTCGCGATGGGGGGGCCACCAGAACGTCCTCTGACATACAAATTCAAATATCACATAATAAAAAATTTAATAATTTAAAGAATAATTAATAATTCATCGACGGATTTTTACCCTCATCTCGTCGAGCCAGACGTACTTCATGTCCTGAGGCACCTCAAAAGAATTGAGGTAGGGGCCATGGTAGTTATCCCGGATAATGCGCCCTAGAATCCGGGCAGCATCCCACGGGAAAAACCTATAAAGAAGCAACGACTGGATTATTAACTTGAATAAATGAAACAAATTTAATAAATTAACTTAAATTTACTTACGATTCACCAGCGGGCCATAGCTCTCGTCGGAACTCGCCCACCAGCCTCTCTGGTGGCGTCGGGGGATCCGCGGGTCCGCGCATGTACTCCCCGGTAACAGGATGAAACTGAATCCCGGGGTACTCCGAGGCCCACCCTGCAGTAACTGCTGGGCCCCCTGCTGCATCTGCTGCTGCATCCGCTGGTACATCCGGTGGCGGAACGGATCCGCTAGCGGATGGAGTCACAGGCCTCGACGACGATGTCGGTGGCACCGAGGAAGAATGACGGCGGGAAGAGCCTGTGTCCGGGCTCTCCAAGTCGGGATCGGAGGTCACATCCGGGGAATGCGGCTGGCGACCACGACCGCTACCACCACGCCCACGCCCACGCCCACGACCACCACCACCACCGCCGCTGCCGCCGCCACCGCCACGACCACGGCCAGCACCACCAGTACGGGTGCTCGCAACCATGCCCTGTAAATAGAACACATAAACAAAATACCGACAACATAGATTTATAAATGAATATAAAACTAAACATATCCATACCAGCAGCAGGGCGATGAGTGCCGCCCAGACGAGTAGGCCTAGGAGTGCCATCTGCAAAAAGAAACCCATACAATAATATGCAAATATCCCAAACTGAAATAAATATTACAATCAGAAGTGAAGTACGAATAAAAGCTAGATACACAAAATCTGATAAAATCACGCACCAATACAACAAAGTACAATTCTTGTAACTTTTGATGAAAGGGCATCTTGTGTTCCACTAGACTTGTAATTGTAAATCCAAATGTAATAGGGTAATTTAGGATTCGAGACTAGATATTGGGTGCTTCAAGATACAACTTGAATATAGCGATATTTAATCATCGTCATCGTCCTCTTCCTCGGCCTCGGCCTCATCATCATCATCATCCTCATCGTCGAATGACCGGCCAGCATGAGTATTGAGATCCCGACTGTCCGAAAGGGGAGAAGCCATCAGAACATAGCGCCAGGCGTACATTTCTAGGCTCTGCAGCAAAATCTGGATGACACAAATCAAAATATTTCCACGCCTCCCCATCCGAAGGATGTGACAATTCTCCTTCGTCCTTTATGCGATCTTCACTGTGCCACGTCATGTGTTCTGCTGTATTCAGAGACATATACATCCTCTGTAAGCGCTTCGTGATCGACAAGTAATGCATATACTTGTAAGGACGTCGTTTTCTAGTTGACTTTCCTTTTCCCTGTACTGTCTTGTAACGATCCGCATTACAGAACCACAACTTTCTAATACGCAATTCTCTTTGTAATACAATATGCATCCGTTGCGACAGCAATCTATCTTCTCGTACCCCAGTCCCAGTTGTCGGACCATCATCTTTGACTTGTAGAGTTTCTTGGGAGCTCTTTTGATTCCTTCGGTAACACCTCATTAGTTAATTGTGTGATCCGATCATAGCAAGCTTGTGGCAAGTTAAAATCAGACTTTATGTTCAACAACCGCATCGTCACTGACAGTGCGGAATGAGTCTCACAACCAGGATATAGAGGAGTATCTGCGTCCTTAAACATATCATAGAACTCCTTTGCCTCGGGATTAGGATCCTCCGGATCAAAATTAGGCCCTGCCGCAGCATACACCATATCTCGTGCAAGGTTCTGCATGTCTCCATAATCCACAGAGCATCCGTCGTCTTCGAGGACATCCGTTGCAGCATTATCATCAAAAGCATAAGTACCAGCTTCTGTAGCCTATCTTTCTGAATATAATTTACCTTGCGATGACCACAGGCCGTAATCACGTACGAAACCCTTACGGGTCAAATGATCTCTCACAGTCATCACTTCTTCGAAACGTCTATTGTGACAATTAACACATGGACACTTGATTTTGTTATCGTCCATGTACTGAGTTTTGCTCATGGCATACTTAAGAAATACTTCCACACCTGCCTGAAAATCGTCACTCACACCAATTCTGCTCTCGTGTTGTCGTTTGTACATCCATGTACGATCAGCAAAGTAACGATTCATGCTCGATTTGATGTGAATATCTGTATCATAAGACAAACTAAACATAAGAATTAATAGCCCGATACCGATACTCATATCGTAAGAAAAACTAAACTTGTGGATAACACGCTAGGCCTACGACGAGGCTACTTAGTATCACAATCTAACATAATTAGTATATAATCATGTAACTGGTGGATCCGCTAGCTAGTAAGCCGGATGTACTTAATATCAGAGAGTATCAGATTAGTATCAGTATATAGGTTAGGTAGACCGTATCAAACGTATATCGGAATAGTAGGCCGAATAGGAGGCCGAGATAGTCGAATGAGAAAAAGGGAAGAAAGGAGAAGCAGATGGGTCCAGAGCCATGGTGGAGGAGGAGAAGTAACATGAGAGCAGTTTCCGCCGTAACATCTCCTGGCTCTGCTGGCAACTGAAGTCCAGATGCTACAAAGGACGATCCTTCGCTGAAATCGACTACAACACCCATCAGTTCAAGTTCATTCCTATATGAGTATATTCCAATGCCATAGAGGAAGGTCAACAAACTGATGGCTTCTATGGCATTGGAATCTACTCATATAGGAATGAACTTGAACTGATGGGTGTTGTAGTCGATTTCAGCGAAGGATCGTCCTTTGTAGCATCTGGACTTCAGTTGCCAGCAGAGCCAGGAGATGTTACGGCGGAAACTGCTCTCATGTTACTTCTCCTCCTCCACCATGGCTATGGACCCATCTGCTCCTCCCTTCTTCCCTTCTTCTCATTCGACTATCTCGGCCTCCTATTCGGCCTACTATTCCGATACCGATACTTTGAACCTTGATCTTAACCCAAACCTATATACTGATCGATACTAATCCGCTACGCCCGATACTAAGTATATACGGTCGATACTGATAGCGATAGTCCGATACCGATAGCGATAGTCCGATACCGATAGTTCGATCGATACCGATAGTTCGATACCGATAGCGATAGTCCGATACCGATAGCGATAGTTCGATACCGATAGCGATAGTCCGATACAGATACACATGGACCTACATATCTATATATCACTAGTAGCCATACTCCTCTACATACTACTCTACACTAGGATCTAGTAACCATATACTACTCTACACACTAGCTACGTAGTCATACTCTAAAATAAGGTAAACTAATTTACCCACACATTAAAACCAACCCAATCAAATCTTAGGCAAACTATTCATATGATATCAATCGAAATACAAATAGGTCAACTAGGCTAGTTCTAGGTCAAATTAGGAGTCCAAGTCAACTCTGTCAAAACTAACCTTAATTAGGCTAAACTTCTACCTTAGCTAATCAAATATATATACTAGACTTCACGACGTGTGTCTGTGTATATATATATATATATATATATATATATATATTATTAATAAATTACTTAAAATTATGCCTATATATATATATATATATGTCTGTGTGTGTGTATCCGTGTGTCTGTGTCCGTGTGTGTCCGTGTGTGTGTGTGTGTGTGTCTGTGTGTGTGTGTGTGTGTCTGTGTGTCCGTGTGTCCGTGTGTGTGTGTGTCCGTGTGTGTGTGTCCGTGTGTGTGTGTGTCCGTGTGTGTGTGTGTGTCTGTGGGAGAGGAGGAGGAGGACTCCTGCGCGGGGACTCCAGAGTCCCTCCTACGCCCCCCTGCCCCGACCCCCCCAACCCCTGCCCGACCCCCCCAACCCCTGCCCGACCCCCTCTCCCACCCCCCTGCCCCCCCTGCCCCGACCCCCCCCCAACCCCTGCCCGACCCCCTCTCCCACCCTCCTGCCCCCCCTGCCCCGACCCCCCCAACCCCTGCCCGACCCTCCCCCAACCCCTGCCCGACTCCCTCTCCCACCCCCCTGCCCAGACCACCCCCCCACCCCTGCCCGACCCCCTCCCCGACCCCCCTGCCCCCTCTCCTACCCCACCCTTGCCCCGACCACCCCACCCCCTACCCGAACCCCCCTGCCCAGACCACCCCCCCACCCCTGCCCGACCCCCTCCCCGACCCCCCTGCCCCCGACCACCCCACTCCACCCTTGCCCCGACCACCCCACCCCGTACTCGAAACCCCCCTGCCCCACACCCTCTCCGACCACTACGACAGCCCCCCAACCCCCCAAATCGTAAAAGAGAGAGAGAGAGAGAGAGAGGGAGATAGAGAGAGAGAGAGGGGGGGAGAGAGAGCATACCTTAGAGAGAGAGGGAGATCGCCGGTCGGAGAGAGGGAGATCGTCGGAGAGAGGGAGAGGGAAGAGAGAGAGTGTTTTGGGGGGGAATGAAAATTTCTCCCCCGTCGGTTCAATTTAAGTTAGGGTACAGAAATTAGCGACGGAGTAGCGACGGATTATTCCGTCGCTAAGTCGTCAGTAAATCTCGCGCCAATATTTTAGGCTTTTGCCGCCAAAATATGCGACGTTCTAGCGACGGATATAAAACCGTCGCTACTTGGCCGACGACCTATCGACGGCGTAGCGACGGATATGGACATAAAAAAATAAAAAAAAATTGTCCACTGCTTTCCGTCGGTATTCCGTCACAAATCCGTCGGTGATCCGACGGTAATAGCGACGGAAAATTTCCGTCGCTAAATAGCCGTCGCTAAAATACTGTAATTTGGTAGTGGAAAGAGAAATGAAAACAAAATAAAAGCAAAACCCCAAGCCCAAAGGCCAGCCAAGCCCAGCTTGAGCCAAGCCCAAACAAGAATTGGCCTGTTTCCCCACCCCCCCAGCACACACAGCCGACTAGTATATGAATATAGAGATCGAGAGAGAGCGAGCGCGAGAAAGAAATCCTAACCCTAAACTCATCGTGCCGCCACCACCATCGTGCCCCACCAGTTGGACCGTCGGTGCGTACTCCTGGACCATTGTGCGTGGCCACGCGGGCCACCGGAGGTCGGCCAAGTCGCTTGATCGCGCAACAGCAAGCGTGGAACAACAACAGCAGCAGCGGGCTAAGAGGCCTACTTCACGGGATGGTTCACAGCGATCGATTGATCATTTTTTTCGATCGATCTTCTCTGGTATGAAGCTCACCTATACACCTTTACTTTCCTTCAAACAATTTGTATTTAGATGCACCCTGCTGCCCGTGATCTCGACTCAAAGTTGAGCCAAAGTCTGCCCATTAACAGGACAATGAGTCATCCCCAACCTCTGGTTTGAAAGGGAGATTATGAACCAACCACTAGAAATTCTCCAAAACTATTTTTAAACAGTCTTAGATATTATATAGGGCTACAAAATCTTTCTTACAGAAGTCGATTCCGACGACTGTGGGCCGAAAAATCGAATTCCAAAGATTGGCGAAAAACTGTTTTAAAACTATAAAATTTAGAAAAAAATCCTCCGATACGACGTACGTCCCGCCAAACCGGGCGACATGATCATGAACCGAAAGCATCGAAAGTTGCGTATCGACTTCGCGGACGTGTGGACTTTGACGGAATTCAAATTGGTTGCGTGTGCGTGACAAATTTGATACGTATCCGTCTAAATTTACCGTATCAGCCACTTTGCAAAATTTTTAATTAATTTATGCACGTTTGTCAGATCAAGACGAAACTTGTGACAACAGGACCGTATCATTTTTTTGGTCATGTATACCAAGTTTGGTCCGATTCTGAGATAGTTGATCGGATCACCGTTTTGCGGGCCCCACGATCCGACTCAACGGGCGATTTTGTGCACAACCCACCGGAATCCAAAATTGGATAAACCGTTGGGTTCGTATTATCCAAACGAATCCGTAAACATGTATTTTGATGACTTTAGATGCCATTGACTCTGGAACGCTTTTCGGTGCAAAGTGGGTCCAACGACGGACATCATTTTGTCTCGAAATGACCATTTTGCTCATGTGTTCAGAATTGGACTTATGGACAGGCAATTCTAACTAATTTGACTATTCTGAAAATATTGGTAATGTCTATTTCAGCTTTCAGAGGCAGTTGTGAGATTTGGACTTTATGGCTTACCAGTTGACAGCTTATTGTTGGTTCTTCGTGCTACCACCAGGCATGATACCTTGTCTCCCTCTACAGTTCATTTTCGTGCTTATAGTTCTTCTGCTTTTATTATATTATCATTTAGTTACTCTAGTTGATTTGATTCATATGTTTTCTGCGTTCCATGTTTACGAGTTTATTGTCTTGCTTGTATTCCATCTTTCATGACTTGATAGTGTAGTTATACCAGGCTTGTTCACATTATAGTTCATGCTAGAGCTGTCCTTACTTGAGTCTTGACTAAGTTGTACCTTGTCGTCACCTGTACCTGGACAGAATCGTGTCATAGAATGAGTACGTGTAGTTGAACTGCTAATTTCCTGTTATCATTTTCTCAACCAGAGAGTCCACACTCGGGACGGGGGTTGACCAGTTACACCAGAGAGTCCACACTCGGGACGAGGGTGTTTGTCTTGATCTGTTTACATCCGTGAGTCCACACTCGGGGCAAGGGTGTTGTCTTGTTCATTTGCACCAGAGAGTCCACACTCGGGACGAGGGTTTTTGCCTTGAACTAACCAGTGAGTCCACACTCGGGATGAGAGTTAGTGATTAGTTCAAACCCGTGAGTCCACACTCGGGATGAGGGTTTGGTATTCCATTGAACTCTTGTTCACTCGTTCATCCAGCAGTTCAGTTATGTGTAGTTGTTCTTATATCCATGTTCCTAGTCACCTGTCAGTAGCCACCTGTCAGTTTCTGTCTCGTTTTCTGTTTATAGCCTGTGTTATATTCTTATGCATGATAGAACTGTTAGATATGCATGTTTTTATATTTCTTGTTATGTTCCCTGAGGACCTGATGATCTCTTCTGGTTTAGCGATCGCATGGAGTAGTTAGCAGAGCAGGATGGTAGATGTTTGTGATACACTTGCAGGATCCGGGTATTGATATTACGTTTATTATCCGTTCGTGCTTTCATTCCTTATCACGATATACTCTGTTTTTTAGCTTACTTTATAGACTCATGTTACTTCTTGGAGTCTAATTGGACATGTATGCTAGTGGGCTGCATACCTCGACCCATAGTGCTTATTCATGTTTTATATTTTTATTGTGGATTGAGATATGGAATTGCCTTGCTATGAATAGGCGTGATACCATAGTCCAGACAGCGTTTACGTATTCGAGTTGGGCTGGAATCCACTCGATACGTAGCTGACCTGCTCACGAGCTTGCGTCCGAAAAACGGGTGCGGATTGTGACACCCGATGGTGGAGTTGATTATAGGAGACCATCTATTTCCCTCCAACAAGTTCAAATATGTTGACATTGAAAGAACCATTTTCTTCCCACCCACCATGCATGCAGAATTCCCATCCCATTTTCGGAGTTTGGAGTTGAATGACACAACTCATCTTGCTTGAACTTATATGGACATAACACAATTCTATCATAACCTAGGCTGGCTGGCTGGCTGGGTGATGTTCCAGGACCATCCAACTGCACAGTCGAATCTCGACTTTAGCAACCTCATGCAGCCAACCGTCGACACGTGGGAAGGAAGACACTTGAAATATATATAATTTAGGCTACAAATTAATTTGATGCTGACTTATTAGCACGTGCTCCATGTCTTTGTTCCTTTCATTAACGGCCAGGCTCCTTCGATTAAGGAGATTACACTACAGACACACATGATACTACTACAAGGGTGCCGATGAAAAAAAGAAGAAGAAGTGATACAACTACAAGTGCTCCAATACCACTTATCATGGGTTTAGTATTTTTGCTAGTACTTCGTTTCGTACGATGCACTATCTTTCTCCTCGAAGAGTCGTACAAGCTTTTTTTCAACGCTTAGGTAGATCGCTAAGACGATATTGAGAATATTGTTGAGCAAAAGGGAGAGAGAGTGAAAGATTAAAACTTCACTATACTAAAAAAGACTACAACTTTGGATGGTGAGGAACAAATGAGGCCTCCCCCCTTATTTATAATGGCTCATAGAACTTTACATGAAAACTTCTGAAAAGAATATTTCAGGGATTATTCCTCATACCATAACTGGAACGACATATTACAGGTTTATTTCCTAAAAACATAAAAGGAAACTTCTCGGACCATCCAGAAGGATCTTGGGCCGCCTAGAACGATCTTGGACCGGAAAAATCTACTATCTTCTAGATACTTCCGCCATCTTTTAGAATATCGTGGAAGCTTTCCGCATAATTCTGCTCCATAGAAAATTATGCAAATCCGTCTCGATTGAATGCAAACTTGTCGCTTTTATGAATGCGTCGTCTGCTTCTGCTTCTGCTTCTGCTTCTGCTTCTGCTGCTTATTTCTGATGACGGAGGGGACTGGAAAATATACTCTCTCTCTTTTTTTTTTTTTTTTTTTTTTTTTTTCTCTTTGGGATTTGATGCACGCATCATTTCTTTCTCTTTAAAGGTGAGGCAGATAGGGGCCACCAAGTAAAATTCCTGCTCAAAAGCCGCCTCCTTGTTCTTGTTGCAATGCATTGCTGAGCAAACACGACATCATGTGTTTCACACATCATACGGGATCGACCAACACAACACTTCCATATAATATTGGTCAGCTTAAGCTTAAAGCCATGTGGGACCTTAACCACAAAGTACTTGATCATGCACGTAAGAAGCTAGCTTTGTGGGACCTTCACCGCAAAATACTCGTGCACGGAAGAAGAAGGGATCATGTGTGCTTGTCCATAGTAGAGGCACTTCAATCTTTCCCTCTCAAAAGTGAGTAGTGTGCACATCTTGCTTCAAAAAAAAAAAAAAGAGACTATAATTGTTCTAATATGGACCTGTGGCAATCTCAGTTGCAAATTGATGCTGACTGTGACTATATTTATAGGCAATTTTTTAAGGGCACCTCCAAAGATACCTAGAACTAATCTTTACTTGGAAAAATTATTGCATATTTCGGACTCACCACGTGGCAATGATGAATGGTGAGTCCGGCCAATAATTTGTTGACACTTAGGTATAATACATCATATCATACATTTCTCTTATTTTCCTAATCAATTTTTTTAATATTTTTCAAAGAAATTTTTTTTTCTGATTATATGCAAGTTAATTTCTATATATTTTATAATTTTTTGGACTTTTTTTGAAATTTTTTAAGACAAAAATTATGCCAAGTGTCAACAAATTATTGGTCGGGCTCACCATTCATCATTGCCACGTGGTGAGCCCGGAACAGCCAATAATTTTTTTTTTACTTGGGGACAGTCCAAGAAGATATAATTTTTACGGGAAACAGTCCAAAAATTACTTGAGACTAGCCCACCCCCAAAGAATTAGGATTTCTAGAGGCGGCGGGAGCAAGGGCGACGACGAGGACGGGGGAGTTCCCTGCAGCGATGGCGAGGGCGGAGGCAAGGCGTCGAGGGCGAGGGCAAGGACGGAGGAGTTTCCAGAGGTGGCAAAGGAGGAGGAGGTGGAGGGCGACGGCGAGGGGGAGTGCGGAGCGGAGGGGGAGGGATCCGAATGGTTGGGGGATGGCTCCCGGCCGCGCTGCTCCTCCTCCTCTTCTGTCACGACCCGATCCCAAATTGTTGGATCGAATCGGATCATGCCTAACCTGCACCGTTGTGAGACGGCGACAGTAAGCTGTTTCTATTTGCAGGTAATCTCAACAATATCCATACATTTGTCACAACACGAATTTACGAATATTTAAAATTTTTATTCAACAAGGAGGAATACAACTGAAAAAAAAATACTGAAATAAATACCGAAACCAAAAGTCTACAATTTCCAACATAATGAAACTAGAAAATAAGGAACTAGCAACTAGCTAAACGGCCGGCTCTTCGGCCTCAGGATCCGCGTCCTCCAAGGGAGACTCTGGTAACACCGCAGGGTATAGCACAGGATCATAATAGCTATTGTACAATAGCTCAGCGTCATCAATATCACCTATTGGGGGGAGAGGGGATCCAGTCAGAAAAGGAGCAAGTACGAGTATGTACCTCACATTTTAAATAATAACAGAAAAGTGCTAGCTAAACAGTTGAAACAATATTTTTCAGCAATTTAACAATTCAATACATGAAACAATGTGATTTGAATATGTAACGTTTATGACCGGCTTGGGTTGTACAATAGCATCCTAGCGACGCGATATGGCTTATCCCCGTGTGTAAAAGGGGTAAGCTCGCACAACAACAATATGCAATATGAGGGGTATTGGTCATAAACGCTACACTATTCTCCCAATATCCCCACAATCAATATCAATCAATATTTGAACCCTAGGAAAGGGTTCCGTGTAGCAATGTGGTTTAAACATGCAACTTGACAATTACTAATTAAAATATAAGATAGCATAACCGTAACTTGCCATTATTTAATGACTGGAATAGGATGTCGGTACCGGGGATGAAGTCAAATATGTCCCCGAAACCCTACAGTTAAGAACCCTGACTTAGAACCATAATGAGCCATATCTAGTTGTGCTAGTTGCAATTTCTAGAAGGAGATCCTAGTCAAGTTTTAAGTTATTTAATTAAACTACCAAAATCCGTCTAACGTTGCGAGCTACAATCATTATCAATTAACGGAGTGAACCGATTTACTGATTAATTGGAAAAAATCTTATTTTTCGATTATTTAGCAAAACATTGTATTTTTATAATATATATAAAACTAAGTGGTCTTTAAGTGAGAAAATATGAAGTTGTTAAATTATTAGGAATCTTTATTCATTAACTTAATATGAGAAAATTTTATTAATTTTGTACGAAATAATTAATACCCAATTATAATTTATACATCTAGCTATGCAAATAACCAACTCAGAAAAGAAAATAGAAAATCTAAGCCGCACAACACAGGGCCACAGAAAATAAAGAAAAATTGGACTTATGCCCTTACAACAAATTAATTAAATTAAATTAATAAGGTTGAGGTGAGCTCTGAGTGCCGTGAAGCGGTCCAAATAGAAGGCCGAGGCCCTGCACCCAAGATACTAAAACCAGTAACAAGTTCTAAAAATAAAGCATAATATAATTTAAATATAAATTATAGAAAATGGGCGTCTTAGACTTGGTCATACAAGTCCCACGTTGCTGGCTTACGCCTCAACGTACGGGGAGTCCTGTAGCGTTTGCGTTTCGCCGAGGCTCATCCGACCGATACGGTCGTCGCCTAACATGGGATACAAAACTCACAAAATCCACAAAAGCAAAACAATTTTGGAAATCATTTGCAAAGGCCGGGTATGAAAACAGGTTTTAATTTAATGAACTTAATTAATAATAATAATTTGAAAGATTTTACTGAAAATTTGGGCAGCACCTCCTCTGTAACTAGGACAACCTAGCCACGAGGCGATACTGATCCAAACACAAAATAAACATCCCAAACCAGGGAAACAATAACCCACAGCATATGAAATGAGAACCACTCTTAAGAATTAATCCACAGCACTCACACACACAAAATGAAAACCATTCCTAAAGAATCAATCTACCGAACTAAATCTGAAACCAAATAATAATCACTAACCCAAAGGAAAATATTAGCCAAGCATACTAACTAGAAACAATCCACAGAACTAGTCTGAGCCAAACTCGGAAGAAGTATCCCCTAGAGCAACTAGTAAAACCAATCCCCGCGTCGGGGTCGGAACCGCGTCATCACCGACTAACTACGGGAGGAACACAGGGACATGAAATTATACCTCAATTGCTCGGCTAGAGCTCTCAGATGCAAGAAAAATAGGGAAAAGAATCCGCGCGGACAGTGGGATCGGCTCGGGACAGCGCTAGAAAGCGCGAATCGGGGCCCGAGGGTCGGGCGGATGCGGTTGGGTGACGCCGGAGGGGCAGCTCGCTGCAGACGGGGGAGATGGTCCGGCACGGGGGCGGCTAGAGCGGACGGCCGCAGGCGGCCTGGCAGGGTCGCAGGATCAACGGCGCGAAGAGCCACGCGGGAAGGTGCTGACCGGGACAGAGCTCGGCGGAGCCGAGCGGGGGTGTCGGGTCGGACGCGGGGCCGCCGGGTGGTCGCGGACGGGCGCCGGCTACGGGAAACGGCACGCGAGCTGGCTCAGGGCGCCTGCGGGAGAGGCTGGCGAGGGTCACCGGCACGGCGGGAACACCTAGCAGGGGTCGGCGACCGCTGGTGCGACGTGGGGCTGCCGCGTGTTATGGGGCGCCGACAGGGTTGCTAGGATCGGCCACGGTGGGGGGTTGGTCTGTGAGTTTGGGGAGAGAGGTGAGGGTGTTGGTAATGTTCTACTTTCTCTTGTGAAGGGAATAATAAGGATTTGTGGTTTATGAAATAGGAGAAAGAGTGGGAAGAAGAGAAGTGGTGGAGAGGATTTTAGGGAGGCTGAATGTGCTGGTAGATGTAGAAATAAGGGGGAAGTGGTGTAGAACTTCTCCCACGAACCGGACTCCAAGAGAAGACTTCTTTTCAGTTGAATGATTCAACATAAGGATGAAGCTTGCAATTAGTAGAAGTTTAGGGGTTCTAGTGCAAAGAAAATGATTCCTTTCACACACGTGTACACGTAGTACATATGGAGAAATAAGAGAGGAAATTTGTAAATTAGAATATGTTGAGGTGGTTTGCTACAAAAGTAATTCATTCTATTTGAGATGAGCTAAAAGCTTAAAACTTATTGAAGTTAATGGCTTGATTTAGGAAGGGCCAATGGAATGGATCATAGCAAATTTAAAGAGAGATAAAAAAAATAGTTTAAGCCCATTGACCAAAATAATATAATACTAAGCCAAGGATAAATAAAGATAATTTAACTAATCTCAACTAAAAAAAACACATGTCCATGTACCAAAGCATAAATTTTATAATAGTATTAATACTATAATTTAACTATGCTTGCAACCATTCAAGTATACACCCAAATATGCCAAGCAATAATTTACTAGCTAATAAATATAGTAAAAAAATTTATATCTAGGATATTTTTGAGGAAGGGGATTTACAATCTACCCACCTTAGAAAAATTTCGTCCTAGAAATTTAAAGATAAAAGTCATGGTACAATCAATATCACTTAACCTTGATCAAATATGGAATTTAAATCATCAGGCACGATCGGATTCTAGGCATGATCAATAGGTACAATGATAAAATATTGGCATGATCAGAATTATCATGATATGATCTAAGATAGGGTTGGATTGTTGTTGTGATCAAAAAATCATTTTAGGCACGAAAAAATTTAGGTACAATTATGATAATAAAATAGGAGAAAATCAAATGAGGTCTCGTGAAACAGAAAAGGCAAGAAAGAAGCAAATCTCAACAGTTTATTGAGAAGACAGAAAGTAATAGAATCTTTTGAGATGAGGGACTACAATGTCAAATCAAATTGGAATGGGGTACAAGGGTTTGTGACTCAGGAAGGATAAATAGTTGTATAATGGTAGGATAGCAAAGATGATTAGAATAATATAACTATGATAGGAATGTAATCGAGTAAGATATTTTCACTGAGGGCCGAGTGATGATCAAAGGGAATAGAAAGAATATTGTTTCACTATTTCAACGGTCAGAAGATAAGATATGCATGAAAAAGACTTACAAGATAACTATCTTATTAGTACCATACAAAACCAATTTCTAACTAGCTGAACTCTCAGCATCTACATAAAACTAAGATATCTGTCAAGGTATTAAAACTAAATATATTTATTTGGAATCATAAATCACCTAAATCAATTTTTTCATCCATCGTTGTATGCCAATGGTCATATCTCGATTCCTCTCTGCTTATTCCATCTCTAGAACCTATCATTCCATTGCTCGTGTTATTCCTTCCATGGCTATATTCGTCCCTTCTAGGTATAGTAGTCATCTAACCATAAAAGTTGATCCTCGTCAAGTGTTTCTTTACTTGATCATTATATTCACATGTTTATATATATATATATATATCCAAATTCACTTTCTCCATGGGAGAACATTACCAAATCCTATACTTTTCTCGCTAACTCTACCTACGTCTTCCTTTATCTTTAATAACCCTTCATTTAAGCATAAAATTCAAAATCGTCAAATACCATCATTTTTGAATGAGGTTTAGACGCTAGCGAGCACTACTAACGATTCTATTCCAAATAAGCCACAAGCTAGGTATACCACTCCCTCAAGGCTAGCTTACTCAAGGTATTCTTCTACCTTTTCTACCCTTTAGCTATCTAATATTAATCCCAATGATCCCTTTCAAGGAATGAGATAAGTAACAATCTATGTTTCTCCCGCATATAGCTATCAACTATATACATATGGTCATCTACAAGATGTATATCAACTATTTAATATATAAAGCTAACCACAACTATCGACAATATCAAAATATGGTAAAATTGTGACGAATTTAGCGACTCCATGAAAGGATGTCGCTAATTTTTGGGAATTTAGTGACATGGCAACTTGACGTTGCTATTCGTCGCTGGTGGCGACTACTAGCGACGAATAGCGATAGTAATTTATTAAATGGGAATCTGCGTCGTAATGTCGTCGCTACACGTCGCTAATTATTTAAATATAGCGACGGTTAGCAACGTCTCCTCATGACGTCGCTAAAGTTTTTACTTATGGCATGATGTTTTCTTTTTCCCCCTCACTCGAAAATTTCTAAAATTTTTAAAAAATTTCTCCCCCCCGGCGACCTCCGCGACCCCAGGCGACCCTCTACCCCCCCCCCCCGGCGACCCCTACCCCCCCGTCGAGCTCCTCCTCCCCCAATCCGAGCTCCTCCTCTTCTTCCTCAGGTAAATGCTAACCTAACTCCTCTCCCTCCTCCTCCTCCTCTCCTACGGACACACACACACGAACACACACACACACACACACACACACGGACACACGGAGACACACACACACACACGCGGACACAGACGGACACACGGTTAGGGGTGTAACTTGGACGGGCTTAACCCGGACCCAATCAGATAAACCAGTTAATGGGTTGGGTTAGGGTTGAAGATACTCGAGTTTGGGCTCGAATTTGGGTTAAAATATTTGAAGTTTAATATACATGTGTGTGTGTATGTGTGCACATATGTGTGTGTATGTGTGGCAGCATACAGTGGTATGTGTGGCAGTAAAGACAGTGTGTGTTCTCAGCTTTGTGTGAATGTATATCTGAGTTCATGTGTGAGTGAATGACTCTATGTGTGTGTATAGATATCCGAAATTTATGTGGGTATGAGTGGACAAGTTGTTAGCAGTAATGTGTACACGTGTGTGAATAGGAAATTAGTAAGCTAGTTTCAGTCTAGGTTTACCAGTGAGTGTGTAAACAGTAATTAGGTTCTTAGTGATGGAACTGGGGATTCCCAGGACCCTTTCTTTTGTGTGCGTATTGATCGATAGAAAGTTAAAAAAATTTAAAACGTGTTCTAACCCTTCATAGACGAAAACTAGGGTTCACGAATTATACCTGCGACGGAAAGGAGATAAGTAATTCCTGACAATCTCGAGTGGATGACCCCAAGATCTTCTGCACATATTTCTTCCTCGAGTTGGACGTCAGGTGGGCGACGATCTCCCAACCTTTTTTTCTCCTTGGCAGCCCTCTCTTTCTCTCCTTACGTGAATCACGAATTTAGAGAAAGTATTTAATTTCTGATCAGTAATCTGGCGGCTAGAGAATAGAGGATATATATAGGCTACGGCAGGGACCATGAGAAGAAATTAGGGTTAGGCCTCCTAACGGATCTAGATATCCCGTGTTCAGTCCGAATACACAATCCAGGCCCATTAACAATAGCTCGGTCCACTATTGAGCTATTGTTGCACTAACTCCCTAATCCCAAATTATGTTTACGGGCTCCTTTTATTATATGCTCGTTTGGCTCCCCATGTTAAGATATCGTATGTCCGTCGATCAAATTAAGTTACTAACAACTATATTGATTCGACATCTTTTATCCTTAAGTAGTACCGCTCAACTTTATTTGTCATGTCGGATATAATCCACCTGCAGGGTTTATATGACAATCCTTATGAGCTTCTTAAGGGGACATCATCAACCCGATGTATCAGGACATGAATTCCATTTATAATCAACAGCCCATCATACATATAATGTTATTACCCAATTCATAGAGGTTGTTGATCCATAATAAATTTTATTCTTTTATGAGTCAAAGTAATACACACTGCATATACATGTCTGTTATTATATTCAGATTAAGAGCACAAGCATCCATAATAACAGAGGTGTTTGTTCTCTTATGTAGTCAGTACAAAGAGAACAACCTCAAGTGGTCCTGTTCAATATACACAAAATGTATTAGTGTAAACCTATAGTCAAGATAGACTAATACCAGATTACACTATAACCTTTCCAATAGATTATCCAAGTCCATCTAGGTTGTGAACTATTTATATACTCCATAGAAAACTGATAATATGGTCTTCTGTGTGACACCACAGACCATATTATCTATAATATAGAATATCAGACATTTGCATTAACACTTGCAACAAATACAATATGCAAACATTTGTCCATATAATTCTCATTCAAAATTTAAGGAAATAAGGTTACTACAAAAGTGATACTTTTAGTATATAACCCTAATCTCCCACTTATACTCAAAGCATTGCTTTTCAGTATACTGTTACAAATCTTCCACTTATACTTAAAGCCATGCTCATACACATCTGACTCATATTCCCTCAATATGACTATCAAAAGCCTTAGCTGGTAAGCTCTTTGTAAATGGATCAGCTAGGTTGTCGGCTGATGCTATCTTGATTACAGCAACTTTTTCTTTCTTTACAAAATCTCATATTAGGTGGTACTTGCGCTCACTGTGTTTGCCTGTCTTATGGGTTCGTGGTTTCTTTGATTTTGCAACTGCACCACTATTATCACAATAAAGTGTAATAGGCTTAGGCAAACTAGGTACCACATCCAAGTCCAACAGAAAGTTTCTGAGCTAAACCGTTTCTTTGGTTGCCTCAGAGGCTGCCATATACTCGGCTTCCATGGTGAAATCAGTAATACATTTTTGCTTGATACTCCTCCACACAATGGCTCCACCTTCCAAAGTAAACATATAACCTGAGGTAAATTTCCTGGAATCCCTATCTGACTGAAAATCTGAGTCTGTATACCCTAAGGGAACTAAACTATCTGCCTGGTAAACTAGCATATACTCTTTAGTCCTTTTCAGGTACTTCAAAATATGCTTTACGGCAGTCCAGTGCTCTTGTCTTGGGTTAGACTGATTTCTGCTGACCATGCCTATGGCAAAGCAGATGTCTGGTCTCGTACATAGTATTGCATACATGAAGCTTCCTATTGCTGAAGCATAAGGAACTGCCTTCATGTTCTCTATCTCTTTAGGTGTCCTCGGACACTGCTCCTTTGATAGAGCAATTCCATGTCTAAAAGGTAAGAAACCTTTCTTAGAATTTTGCATACTAAAACGAGTTAGTACAGTATCGATATAGGAAGCTTGGGATAAGCCCAACATCCTTTTCTTGCGATCTCGTAGAACTTTGATCCCAAGGATGTGACCTACTTCTCCCAAGTCCTTTATATCAAACTGTTTGGATAACCATACCCTTACATCAGATAACACCTTCATATTATTTCCAATGAGCAAGATGTCATCCACATAAAGTACTAGGAACACCACCACGCTTCCGTCACACTTTCTGTATACACATGATTCATCCAGACATTGATCAAATCTATAAAATTTTATCACCTGATCAAAACATATGTTCCAAGATCTGGAAGCTTGCTTAAGTCCATAAATGGACTTCTTGAGCTTACAAACACGATGCTCTTGTCCTTTTTTAATGAACCCGTTTGGTTGCTTCATATAGATGTCTTCCTCAAGACTTCCATTAAGGAAAGCTGTCTTGACATCCATTTGCCAAATCTCATAATCGAGATGAGCTGCAATAGATAAAAGAATCCGGATAGACTTAAGCATGGCTACAGGAGAAAAGGTTTCCTCATAATCGATACCCTATCTTTGAGTAAAACCTTTTGCTACAAGCCGAGCTTTAAAGGTTTCAACCTTACCGTCTGATCCTCTTTTTCTCTTATAGCCTACTTACATCCAATGTCTTTTACACCAACGGGTGGTTCTACAAGCTCCCAGACCTGATTAGAATCCATAGATTCTATTTCAGATATCATTGCTTTTTGCCAAGACTCTGCATCTTTATCTTGGAGTACTTCATTGTAGGTACATGGATCATAATCTTGTTCCTCAGGGATGAAGTCTGATGACTCTTCCAAGAACATATATCTATCAGGTTGTATCACAACCCTCCCACTACGACGAGGCACTATCGGTTGTGGTGTAACATTTGTGACACGTTGTACAGTTATTTGTGGTTCATCCTCTTGTACTGTTGGTACTGAAGTACTTGGTGTCTCACGTCTTAGTTCTTTTAGAACAACTCTACTTGTGGGTTTATGGTTCATCACAAAGTCTTCCTCTAAGAATCGGGCATTGGTGCTAACAATGACCTTATGATCCTTAGGACTATAAAATAAACCTCCTTTTGATCCTCTTGGATAGCCTACAAACAAGTGTACTTCTGTACGAGATTCTAACTCATCTGCTTTTCCATTCAGCACATGTGCTGGACTACCCCAAATGCGAACATGTTTCAGACTAGGCTTACGCCCAATCCACAGCTCTGTGGGAGTAAGAGGTACTGACTTAGAAGGAACCAAGTTCAAAATATAAGCTGCAGTCTCTAAAGCATATCCCCAAAACGAATCTGAAAAATCCGAATAACTCATCATTAATCTAACCATCTCCATAAGAGTTCTATTCCTTCTTTCGGCTACACCATTCTGCTGGGACGTTCCAGGCGTAGTCAATTGGGATGCAATTCCAGCCTCTGATAAATAATCCATAAAGTCTCCAAAGAGGTACTCGCCACCACGATTTGATCGTAATGACTTGCTATATTTTCTATGACGTTTCTCCGTTTCAGCCTTGTTCTCTTTGAATTTCTCAAAGCACTCAGACTTACGGCGCGTCAAATAAATGTATCCATACCTTGAATAATCGTCAATAAATGTGACAAAATATTCAAAGCCATCTCTAGCTTGGATAGTCATGGGTCCACACAAATCAGAATGAACCAATTCTAACACATCTTTGGCCCTATACCCCTTTGCCGTAAAAGGCCTTTTGGTCATTTTACCTTCCAAGTAGGATTCACAGACTGGTAGTGCCTCCACTTCCAATGAACTCAAAGGTCAATCTTCAACCAGTCTTTGAATCCTTCTTAGGTTAATATGCCCCAATCGCAAGTGCCAAAGATATGTTTGGTTCATACAAGAAGGTTCTTTTCTCTTATTTAAGTTAGATGACATATTATTCATTTCCATAAGTTGTATTGTGGGCGAAATAGGATTAATGACATACAGATTATCAACCAATGCACCAGAATAGATAAAATGTTTATTCTTTCTAATAACAATATTGTCATTAAAATAAACTGAATATCCATCCTTAACTAACATAGAAATAGAAACTAAATTCCTTCTAAGTGAAGGTGCATAAAGACAATCTCTCAATGTCAAAGGCTTATTTCTACCGAAAGATAAAGTAACATCTCCTAATGCAACGACCGATACTTTTGTAGCATCACCCATGAACAAGCATATCTCTCCATCACTGAGCCGTCTGGTTTCATGGAACCCCTGCAATATATTGCAAACATGATTAGTGGCTCCTGTATCTACACACCAGGTGCCGATAGATAACACCGCTAAACATGTTTCAGCTACTAGTAAATGAGATATACCTTCTTTGTTCCCTTGTTTGAGAAGTGGACAATCAGTCTTCCAATATCTTGACCCTTTACACTTGAAATATTTGTCTTTCGGCTATTTCATCGCGTCTTGAGGTCCCATGCCCTTCTTTGCTGAGTTTGCCTGTTTTTGAATGTTATTCTTCTTCTTACCGCCTTTTGGCTTAGAAGTAGAAGCCTTTTCAGAAACAAAAATATGACCACTCTGCCTAAAGAGAGATTCAGCATCCTGTAGCTCTTTTGCAAGTTCTATCAAACTATATATACAACCTTTTGTTCATGTTGTAATTAAGGCAAAAATTATCAAAACTTTAGGCAGAGTTTCGAAAATGATATCGACCTGGGATTTTCCATCGATTTCAGCTTCAAGGATCTCCATCTCATTCAGATGACCCATCATCTTGAGAACATGATCCCTTACTGGTGTACCCTCAGCCATTTTTGTATTCATCAAACATTTCATAGCAAACTGCCTAGCTACTCTACTCTGATGTCCGAAAAGTTCCTTGAGGTTATACATCATGTCATAAGCTGTGGCCATGGCCTTATGCAGATGTTGCAGTACATTTGACATAGATGCCAGAATGTAACACCGCGCCATCTTATCTGTCTTTTTCCACTTCTTATAAGCCTCTTTGACCTCTTCATCAGAGTTAGCATCAGGCTTAGGTGGGCATTCCTCAACAAGTACATATTTGTACTCCTTAGCTGTCAGAACAATGTCTAAATTACGTTTCCAGTCAATATAATTTGGTCCAGTAAGTTTATTTTTTTAAGAATCACCATAAGTGGACTGAAAGAACCCATTTTTGAAATCCTGAGAATCATATAAATAAAATTATATAGGACAAAAAAACTTTTTGAATTAGCTAAATATTGATTTCCTCAAAATAATAATAAGAAATTTACCAACATCTTGAACACCATGAATTTGGCTTGCCACGATAGTATGGACGTATTCAAATTCAACTTTGTTCAAGTAGGTTTTTCTTATTAAATTTACTATCATGTCAATATAACTTTATGACAAATAAAATTAATATGTCGGTCTTGCTCTGGTCATACAAATAATAGCAGTGACTCCGATGGAGAGGATACCATTATTTGTATCTAAGTGTATATCATTACTTAATACTAAGTCCATTACCTTGTAATGAGTTCCTTCAGATGGAGAAGTGAACACATACTAGGTAACTTTCTACAATTATCCCTAAGAAAGTTTGTACTGGTGATCCATAATTATACTCATCCGATATGGAGGAAAGCACTAAAGCCAACGCGCAAGTATAATTACATCACCTACAAACCAGTAATGGAGACCATAGGATTTATACTAAATAAATATCCTCTCCCACTTAGTTATTTAACAATGTGGATTTTTCTACTAGTTGATATTATGTCCATATTGTCCATTATTAATGTAGGCTTAGTTTTTCAAAAAAAATCCACACAATAATAAACATGCATAATCAGAAAAAAGTAAAATGACAAAAATAAGAAAAAATATCCAACTATTATGGTCATCGTTGCTGCTCCGTCCTCAACTATCCGAATCCAAATTCTGGTGCTGTACAGATCTATTCGTGGTTCGACCTGCCCGGTCAGGTTGTGGGGTTCGGGACAGCGCCCTTTTTTTTAAAAGGTTTTGGTTGTCGATTCTTTCATCGAAAATTATCTGTCTGCCTCTGGACTGCTTAAAACCAACATCTCGTCCAGCATCAGAAATAGCCACCACCGTCATCACGATTGATCAAAAGTAATTAAAATTACATCAATCGTATGCCTCCCGAAGGAGTTCACACATAATCTAGATTAAAAAATTAAAATAATAAGCACGATCAACCCGCGTGATTTTAATTACAACCATGGCAACAACAACATCCACGACATGTTCGTGGTCTAAATAACACAATCAAAAATATGCATTAGACCATAATAGTTGGATCTAAGATGCCTGTAAAATCGAGTTAGAACAGATCTACATCTACCAACTATTACACAGCGCAGGTTTTATTGGACAACATGGACGTATCAATCAATACGTAGATCCAAAGTGGCTCTGATACCAATTGGTGGAACTGGGGATTCCTAGGACCCTTTTTTTGTTGTGCGTATTGATCGATAGAAAGTTAAAAAGATCTAATACGTGTTCTAACCCTTCATAGACGGAAACTAGGGTTCACGAATTATACCTGCGACGGAAAGGAGACAAGTAATTCCTGGCAATCTCGAGCGGACGACCCCAAGATCTTCTGTACGTATTCCTTCCTCGAGTTGGACGTTGTGTGGGCGACGATCTTCCAACCTTTTCTTCTCCTTGGCAGCCCTCTCTTTCTCTCCTTACGTGAATCACGAATTTAGAGAAAGTATTTGATTTCTGGTCAGTAATCTGACGGCCAGAGAATAGAGGATATATATAGGCTACGGCAGGGACCTTGAGGAGAAATTAGGGTTAGGCCTCCTAACGGATCTGGATATCCCGTGTTTCAGCCCGAACACATAATCCAGGCCCATTAACAATAGCTCAGTCTACTAATGAGCTATTATTGCACTACCTCCCTAATCCCAAATTATGTTTGTGGGCTCCTTTTATTATATGCTCGTTTGGCTTCCCATGTTAAGATATCGTATGTCCGTCGATCAAATTAAGTTACTGACAACTATATTGATTCGACATCTTTTATCCTTAAATAGTACCGCTCAACTTTATTTGTCATGTCGGATATAAACCATCTGGAGGGTTTACATGACAATCCTTATGAGCTCCTTAAGGGGACATCATCAACCCGATGTATCGGAACATGGATTCCATTTATAATCAACAGCCCATCATACATACAATGTTATTACCCAATTTATATAGGTTATTGATCCATAATGAATCTTACTCTTTTATGAGTCAAAGTAATGCACACTGCATATACATGTCTGTTATTATATCCGGATTAAGATCACAAACATCCATAATAACAGAGGTATTTATTTTCTTATATAGTCAGTACAAAGAGAACAACCTCAAGTGGTCCTGTTCAATACACACAAAGTGTACTAGTGTAAACCTATAATCAAGATAGACTAATACCAGATTACACTATAACCTTTCCAATAGATTGTCCAAGTCCATCTAGGTTTTGAACTATTTATATACTTCATAGGGAACTGATAATATGATCTTCTGTGTGATACCACATACCATATTATCTACAATATAGAATATCAGACATTTACATTAACACTTGCAACAAATACAATATGCAAACATTTGCCCATATGATTCTCATTCAAAATTTATGGAAATAAGGTTACTACAAAAGTGATGCTTTTAGTATATAACCCTAACACTTAGGTCAGTGTGTGCATGAGTGTATAGCAGTACATGAACATGTGTGTCTGTAAATGTGTTCTCAGTTCATTCGGTACATGTGTATGAGTGTTTGTTTAGGGAAATCAGTACAGCAGTAGGTAGTATAGGTTCTCAGATTTTAGTGTAATTGTATGTAGATATCAGGAAATCAATTTTCAGTTGAGTGCACATGTATTCTCAGGTCAGTGACAGGCTTGTGAGTGTAAACATGTGTGTGATACATGAGAAATCAATGTACATAATCAGTTTACAGGTTGACAATCCAAATGCAATTTGAAAACCTATAAATCCCTATGCATACATGAACCCTAACATGTATATTAAACTCACTATCAGTTTACAGGTTAGATAATATGTTAAGGAAAGGTTTGGTAATAGGATGTGGTTTGTGTTAGAGAGTGAGAAAATTGTGGAAGATATGTTAGTAAGGTTTTATATTAGAAGTTTTGTATTAGAGTTAGATGTGAGCTAGAGTGAGCGTGACAGGTTGAGTGAAGGATAATTGCCTAGACTTAGTCAACTTCATCCAGTTTGACTAGTTTGTCCAAGATATTGACTAAGTCAACTCAATTTTACCCAGTTTGACTAGTTACTGCGCTGAACATGTGTGTCCATCTTTGCAGAATTATTTCCAAATGGATATGAATTACTACTTGCGGATCGTTCATGGATGTGCAATCATCGTCCTGATGATATGTGTGGTGTGCGGGATGAATACATAGCGGGAGTAGAGCAGCTCCTGCAGTTTGCTAAGGCGTTCCCTCAGTACATGGACGGCACCAAAATTAAGTGTCCGTGTGTGAAAGGTCATAACGAAAAATATTATCCAGAAGTGGAAGTGACATATCATTTGTACTCGAGGGGTTTCACGTCTAATTACTATCAGTGGACCGCACACGTCTAATTACTATCAGTTCGCCATTTTTTGATTATTTAGCAAAATTTTATATTTTTATAATATATATAAAACTAAGTGGTCTTTAAGTGAGAAAAAATGAAGTTGTTAAATTATTAGGAATATTTATTCATTAACTTAATATGAAAAATTCTTATTAATTTTGTACAAAATAATTAATACCCAATTATAATTTATACGTCTAGATATGCAAATAACTAACTCAGAAAAGAAAATAGAAAATCTAAGCTACACAATACAGGGCCACAAAAAATAAAAAAAACCGGACTTATGCCCTTACAATAAATTAATTAAATTAAATTAATAAGGATGAGGTGAGCTCTGAGTGCCGTAAAACGGTCCAAACAGAAGGCCGAGGTCCTGCACCCAAGATACTAAAACCAGTAACAAGTTCTAAAAATAAAACATAATATAATTTAAATATAAATTATAGAAAATGGGCGTCTCAAACTTGGTCATGCAAATCTCACGTTGCTGGCTTACGCCTCAACGTACAGGAAGTCCTGTAGCATTTGCATTTCGTCGAGGCTCATCCGACCAAAACGGTCGTCGCCTAACAGGGATACAAAACTCACAAAATCCATAAAATCAAACCAATTTTGGAAATCATTTTCAAAGGCTTTAATTTAATGAACTTAATTAATAATAATAATTTGAAAGATTTTACTAAAAATTTGGGCAACACCTCCTCTGTAACTAGGACAACCTAGCCACGAGGCGATACTGATCCAAACACAAAATAAACATCCCAAATCAGGGAAACAATAACCCACAACATATGAAATGAGAACCACTCTTAAGAATTAATCCACAGCACTCACACACACAAAATGAAAACCATTCCTAAAGAATCAATCCACAGAACTAAATCTGAAACCAAATAATGTAAAACCCCTAAATTTCTACTGTATTTTTTTTATTTTTGGTACTGATTTAAAATTTTTGTATTGTACGTCGCATAGCCGTATTGTACGTCGTGCACGGAATTTTATTTTTCGTTTTGCTCGACGAGTGCGAATATGTGCGAGGTACATATTTTCAGAAAAATATTTTTATTATATAGATTTATTTTTATGGAAAATATAGTTTCCAAAGTAATTATATATATTTGCCGTTATTGCCAAAACCTTATATAAATTAAAAGGGTAATTTATTTTGTTGTTTAAAAATAAGTAGTAGTTTAGAAACTTTTTGGTTTATATAAAATATATTCTAGATATTTGCGAAATTTGGTATTTGCGTATTAATCTATTTTATCATGTACAAAGACTACTTTATAAATTAATATTTAAATAATATTCTTGATTTTTGAAATTAATTAATAGCATATTTTAATAGATGTAAAAAAGATATTTTAATCTTTTTTTTTAAATTAATAGTTTATAAATTTGGATAATTTAAATTGGAAAAAATTTTATTGATGGCTTTTAAATTAATGATAAGTTTTTATCTATATTGAATTGGATTTTAAACCGATTTTAAATTAATGGTAGAATTTGTATTTATATTAGAGATTAGATGATCTAGATTTAAAATAGAATTTTATTTACATTGAGATTTGATTTAAATTGAATTCGTATTTAGATTTGGATTTGATTTTAAATTAAATTACGATTTATCTAATTAGGGATTTAAACAAATCCTAATCCTATCTAATTGGGAATTCCCACATCCTATAAATAGGCAGGTACTCCTCCACTATTTTTTCACAATTATTCTTCCACAAATTTCACCACAGAGTGCATCGTGTCTGTGTCCATCTAAAGTCTTATTCCATTCTTTACACATACAATTCTTTTCGTGTCGGACACACCCCGACACATTCAAATCCATAATCCTAAACCTAGCTAAATATGGTCGATCCACCCCTGGAATCCTTCCCCGACTCCCTCCCTGCTTCCCTTCGCCTCCGTCGGGAACCAGCACTGCCCCCTCATATCAGCATCTTCGTCACCACCGCCACGACTTTTCTCGGCCACAGCCACCACCACCTACACCAACCTCACCACCACCAATACCCTCTACGACCCCTGCCACCCTCAACGCTCCCCTCACGGTCGCGACAAACCCGACCACGCCGCCGCCCAAATTCCTGCCACAACTACCATCGCCACCACCACAGCCTACCACCGCCACCATCCCGATAATCCCCACAAAGAAAAGGAAGAAAGGAGCCAGAACCCTAACCTGACGTCTCCGGCGATCAGTCGACATTCCTCCGCCGCCTCCGGCAATCCCCAGCACCGAAACCCTAGCCGAGCTCCGCGCCCCTCGCAGCGAGCCGCTGCTTCCAAATCGTGCAGCACCGCGACGCCGTTTTAACCGGCCGAACTCCCTCCAGCCCCGTCGTCCAAGCGCCGCCGACCCGACGGCCGTGGCCGACCAGCACCAACTCGGTGTGTGTGTGGCCGTTCCCGTGCCTCGGTTGCTGCAACGTTGTGCCGGCACTCCGCCTGGGCGCGACGCCCTCGCACAGCCCCTCCGGTCGAGCTCCTCTGTCTGGCTGAACGACGAAGCCACCGGAGTCTCCATCTCCACCGTTGCGCCCTCCATCGGAGCGCCGCCTCCGGTGCAGTCCCTCCAGCCGATCCTCTCCGTGTCAGATCCCCATCGCCGCTGCCGTCTTCCGCCCTCGACCGGTCGCGTGCGCGAGTGTACCGCGCCGCCGTCACCTTCACAAGCGCGCCGCCGGCGCTCGAGAGACCGCCCCCTTTCCCTCTGGTAAAACCCCCTTCCAATTAATCTCTTCACCCCTCTCTCACTTCCTCTCTTTCCCATCCTCTATCTCTCTCCACTTCTCTTCTTCTGTATAGGAACAGCATAAGTTTGCTTTATGTGCTATATTGACTTTTCGTTTTTTATTTATTTTTTATTTAGTATTTTATTTGATCTTTTGTTGAGTAGTTCAATTCCTTGATGCATTATTATTACTATCCCTTATTATTATTATTTTCATTATTATTATTATTTTTAATTAGAGTTTGTATATTAATATACATATTATTAGTATTAGTATTACTACATTGTTACTTTACCAAAATAATTGATTATATTAGTATTATTTTAGATAGTTTTTGGTATTATTATTATTATTATTATTATATCACTGTTATTATTATTAAAATTTTGGAAAATAGTTATATATTATTTTTGGAGAATTATAATATACTCATATTTACTAAATGTAAATTTTTTGTTTATAAACTAACTTCTAGAATGTTTATTTTTAGTTTTCTATCTGTAAATATATAATTTCACAACTTAGAGTATTCTGACTAATAAGATATAATGATCAAAACTATTATATATACATATTTTCAAAGTATTCTGTAAATGAATTTTTACGAGTAAACGTATTTTTTTAAAAGTAATATAAATATTTTCTAGGAATTTGTACACTATCTACTCCACAAATTCTTTCAATTATTCCCATTGCTCACGACTAATCGTATGTCCTATTTTCTCGTGATTTCGAACACCCTGCATACTCGCCTTGGCAATTGCACAGAGCAGAACTTGTTGGATCATCACACTATACACTAGGCGACTCATCAGGCAAGACACCTTACCTTTACTGTTTAAATTTTCTGCTCAATATCATGCATGTTGTGTTTATTTTTAAGTTATTTTCTTCTAAATTATATGTAGATACAAATTACTATATTTTATAAAATTGGCTTAGAGTTAAGGGACTACCGTCAAATTTAGAGTGTCTCATTGACTTGGCAGATTATACCCGAGTTGTGTGTGAGAGTTGTGAGTATCATATAGAGGTCACTTGCGTGTAGGCTGATCTCCCGTGCGCATGCGTAGGAATAGCTGCCAATAGATTGTGTAGAAGACTTGGCAGTTATCAAGGATTAAACAGTGTCGTGGAGTCGACACTTGTGTAGTATCATTGGGGGGGGGAGGGGACAGTTATTAGCGTAGGGGCTACATTTTACTTTTACACACATCTTGGGTCGAGGGTGACTCTCATGAGCACTACCTTCTGCCCAGGCCGATAGCGTCTCGGATGAGCGCTACTTGCTGGCCACTTTCTATTACTTGCTTGCGTGAATCCGTTACAGCCCCTGCGTAAACGTTGTCCTCAAAATGCATGTCACATAGAATGGTTAGGAACCTTTACTCATGCATACTTTTCTATTGAGCTCTTACTATTCTGTTATGGCATGATATTATGTGTCTTGTTACGTCCCTCTGAGGACCTGGTTTTTCCCCAGGTGTGTGTTTTCGTGATTTCTTGCAGGTGCTCTAGCTAAGGCCATGACTTGCGCTCTATTCCGTCGTGATGATTACTCTTGGATTCGTCACTTGCTCTCGCTTGCTAAATTCTTTCCTTGTATATTTTTCCACGTTTAATTTGGTTGGTAGTGGACTTTGTCTCCGCCCAACTATGGTGTACATGACAAACTCAAAGTTGTTTTTATATTATTATTTATCTTTGTGGATGAGATTTAGTTGTCGTGGATTACTACATTTACAGCTTATGTATACATACGAGGTCCATGTATTTCGTATGTATACAGCTGGCATGTCTACGTACTTGGTCCTACGTATTTGGGACTGGGGCGTTACAAATAATAATCACTAACCCAAAGAAAAATATTAGCCAAGCATACTAACTAGAAACAATCCACAGAACTAGTCCGAGCCAAACTCGGAAGAAGTATCCCCTAGCGCAACTAGTAAAACCAATCCCCGCGTCGGGGTCGTGACCGCGTCATCACCGACTAACTACGGGAGGGACACAGGGACACGAAATTATACCTCAATTGCTCGGCTAGAGCTCACAGATACAAGAAAAATAGGAAAAAGAATCCGCGCGGACAGTGGGATTGGCTCGGGACAACGTTGGAAAGCGCGAATCGGGGCCCGAGGGTCGGGCGGATGTGGTTGGGTGACACCGGAGGGGCGGCTCGCTGCGGACGGGGAAGACGGTCCGGCACGGGGGCGGCTAGGGCGGACGGCCGCTGGCGGCCTGGCGGGTTCGCGGGATCGACGGCGCGGAGAGCCGCACGGGGAGGCGCTGGCCGGGACAGAGCTCGGCGGAGCCGAGCGGGGGTGTCGGGTCGGACGCGGGGCCGCCGGGTGGTCGCGGACGGGCGTCGGCTACGGAGAACGACGCGCGGGCTGGCTCGGGGTGCCTGCGGGAGACGCTGGCGAGGGTCTCCGGCACGACGGGAATGCCTAGCAGGGGTCGGCGACCACTGGTGCGACGTGGGGCTGCCGCATGTTACGGGGCGCCGGCAGGGTTGCTAGGATCGACCACGGTGGCGGGTTGGTCTGTGAGTTGGGGGAGAGAGATGAGGGTGCGGGTAATGTTCTCCTTTCTCTTGTGAAGGGAATAATAAGGATTTGTGGTTTATGAAATAAGAGAAAGACTGGGAAGAAGAGAAGTGGTAGAGAGGATTTTAGGGAGGATGAATGTGCTGGTAGATGGAGAAATAAGGGGGAAGTGGTGTAGAACTTCTCCCACGAACCGGACTCCAAGAGAAGACTTCTTCTCAGTTGAATGATTCAACATAAGGATAAAGCTTGCAATTAGTATAAGTTTAGGGGTTCTAGTGCAAAGAAAATGATTTCTTTCACACACATGTACACATAGTACATATGGAGAAATAAGAGAGAAAATTTGTAAATTAGAATTTGTTGAGGTGGTTTGGTACAAAAGTAATTCATTCTATTTGAGATGAGCTGAAAGCTTACAACTTATTGAAGTTAATGGCTTGATTTAGGAAGGGCCAATGGAATGGATCATAGCAAATTTAAAGAGAGAGGAAAAAAATAGTTTAAGCCCATTGACCAAAATAATATAATACTAATCCAAGGATAAATAAAGATAGTTTAACTAATCTCAATTAAAAAAAACACGTCCATGTACCAAAACATAAATTTTATAATAGTATTAATACCATAATTTAACTATACTTGCATCCATTCAAGTATACACCCAAATATGCTAAGCAATAATTTACTAGCTAATAAATATAATGAAAAAAAATTTATATCTAGGATATTTTTGAGGAAGGGGATTTACATCTTCCTCCTTGTCTTTGTCGTCGTCGTCGTGGGGCTTCTGCCGAGTGCGAGGGGTCCTCGGATGGGAGGGGTCGCCGCCATCGAGGTTCGCTGCATCTTCGTCGACGCGGACTACAACTAAGTTGACAGTCCTTCTTTATGTTAGGACTGCGCAGTCCTAGGACTGCAACTAACTTGACAGTCCTACTTGCTCAAGAAACATTTGACTAGTCTGAAGTAAAAATTTGAATGACAAATTTATAAATAATTTTGAAAAAAATTGGATTAGTCCAAGTAAATTTGGTAGGGCCTTAAAAAAAATCTATTTATATTAGAGAAAAAGAGGTGACGAAGTTTCCATGTCCACTGAACCCAGGCCAAACTAACTATGTTAACAAGAAAAAAAAAAAAAAAATAGGCACCATAAAATTTAGCAACTGAAATGGAGTCCACTCAAACTAATCCAAACTTGGAATAAAAGTTCAATAAAACCAATTATACGGTCAATGCAGTCCACTCAAACTAACCCAAATTTGAAAAACAAGTCCACTCCCTAAATCATTTTACACAAAAGACAACCCATTACACTAATTACGACACGTTCAAGAGAACCTTGTGGTGACTAATAGGTTCGTTAACTTTTTCTATAATGCAAGGCATGGACCAAACAAAGTGACTAAAAGATATATAAGCAACTAATCTAATCATCAGTCAAAGTACCAAACCTGGACAATTGATTCACACATGTGGTGCTTTTGAAACTATAATCACTATGTTTAATTTGATGCATTTTCGGAAGAGAATGCTTCCTTGATGGCCTTGCATGAAAACAAGAAAAAATAGTGAAACCAAAATAAATGAAATAGAATTGACACGTCGATTCAAAACCCTTCTTCTTATGAGTAGTAGGAGAATTGGCACTTACGGGTCGGTTTTTGTTTCGGTAAGCCGAAAACTAACACAAAATTATTTACAAGACTAAAGAAATATTTAGTAAATTTACACATAATCTTATGTATTATTTATTCGTCATATATTTTACTTTTGAATAGAATAATATTCGACATTGTTAAATAATTCACCCATAATTAGTCCTGCCAATGGTAATGTATAACCCGTAAATCTGACCCGACCAAACCTGAGTTGTAGCTAAAAATTCGGATTTGGATGTAAAAAAAATAAAGCCCAAATGGTTTGGGAGGCACGGGTATATACGAAACCCAAAAAGATTTTTGGGTCTGATAGCAATTAGCATACTTGTTGCACTCAAGCACTCATTTGTCCAAACACTTTTTTTGTCCCTTCGTGGCTCGTGTATTTTGAATGCAAAAAAGCCAAGATCACAACAAAAGGGATTTTGGATATGTGGGTCCGATAATAGCATACTTGCTGCAGCCATGCATTCATTTCTACCAACATTCTTTTTTTCTCATTCCTTAAGAGATTTTTTTGACTTTCACCCCACTTATTAATATGAATTTGTACTTATATTCCACCTTTTAATTTCATTATACTTATATTTTATTTTTTGTCACGAAAATATTTTTCGTGACAAAATAAATATTTTTTATGACAAAAAGTTGGAATGTAAATCTAATAAAATTAGAAAAATAGAATATAACTACAAATTTATGTTAATAAGTAGGATGAAAGTCAATTAATTTTTTTTTAACTCGGGGGGCACATGTATTTTGGATGCAATAAAGCTTAGATTACACCCAAAGCAATTCTTTTTGGATGTCGTAGGTCTGACTGATAGCATACTAAATACTTGAACATTCTCTCTCAATATATATATATATATATATATATATATATATATATATATATATATATATATATATATATATATATATATAATTTTTCGCATCCATGCTAGGGTTAGAAAGAGGTGCCGGCGGCAACATCTATGGAAGAACGGGGAACGGGTAGGATCCGGGAGCCCCCCCCCCCCCCCCCCCCCCCCTCAACCGGAGAGAGGCTAGGAGCAGTTCTAGAAGACTCGAGGCCAGTCTTCGAGGAAGGAGGAGGATGGACCACGGTCCAGAGGCGACGGCGACCGAATCTCTCAGCACGTCTCAGAGAGACGACGACCCAAGTAAGGGAAGGGGGTACTACGGCCGGCTAACGCACAAGGGAAGGAGGCATCTCAACAGGGAATCATCGGAGCACGCCTAACAAATGGAACGAAGGAGGGCATGCAGGGGTTAGAAGAACAGGTGGTGCGGTGATAAACTTGAATCAGCAGCAAACCGATCTTGCAGAAGCCAATGAACGGGGAGGCAATAGCAGAAAAGAAATGACTCAACATGCACCTGGTGGAATCGAAACAGTCGGCGAAATATCATGGGCAGAAATCTGCCGCCTAAAACAAAGTGTGGCAGAAGGAGGGATGTCATACGTAGAACCAATCCAGGGAGATGGAGGAAAGCGGGCAGTATTCACGACGGAAGAGATACAAGAAACGGTCAGATTCTGGAAGAATACATTGATCCTTTATGTCCTAGGTGATCGGCAGTTTTACGGTCATATAAGAGCATATGCGGCTAGAGTATGGAGGCCGAAGGGGAGTATGGATCTCTTTGTGCGCGAAGATGGTTTCTTTTTCGTCAAGTTCGGTCTCTCGGAGGACACAGATCGCATCTTGCATGGAGGACCGTGGACGTTCGATGGGCGGCTCATTATTCTTAAGGAGTGGAAACCGAATCCTAAATGGGAACGTGATGTGCTACATACTATCCCGATCTGGATTCGATTCCCGAGATTACCAATTCAGTACTGGAACAACTCTATGATAACAAAACTGGCCAGTATTATAGTGAATCCTATCAAAGCAGATGAGGCGACGATAACAAGAACAAGGGTACAGTATGCACGGGTATTCATGGAGATCGAAGCAGGGACCTAGCTCCCACAGGAAGTTCTGTATGAAATCCCTATGGGCGAGATATTCTCACAAGTTGTTGATTATGAATGGGCTCCACCTAGCTGTCAAGCCTGTAAACTGTTTGGCCATCTGACGAGCAACTGCCCAACCAGAGTGGCGAGGAATATAGAGCTTCAAAGGCAAGAAAGGGCGAACGAGCAAGGGAGGGATAATATGCAGAGACAAGCCCCGACAAGCGAAAATATGGCGGACACAGAAGAAACCAGGGTGGCAGTTGGACAGAATGGGTGCACAGGATTGGCGGTAGCAGTATTTCTCCCGATGCCTAGCGGATTCATTGAAAGCTTGGGAATGCAGCAAGGGGACAGAGCGGAGCCCTCCTCGGCCGGCATGGATGAAGGAGAATACAATTTTGCACCAGGAGAAGGCATGGAGAAGACGGGTACAGGTAAGGATATAGTGGTATTCCAATCCCAAAGCATTACCAAGACCAAAAGACGAGCGCTGACGAACAGGAAGGGGTCCAAACACGCTGGAGGGATCAACAAGGAACTACCTAGCAGGAAGCGTCAAGCTCGAGTCAACATGGAAAAAGAACAGCCACCTTCGGCCCCCTTAAACAAGGACGAACAATTCACAGAATTAGATCGAACAAGGAAAGAGGGAGGATTATGCTTAGTAGTCGACAATCCCCAATGGCGTCGTCATCTAATAAACAGGAAGACAAGTAACCATCTACCAGTACTAACAGCCAGCAAAGGGAAGGAGGTCGATCATCAACCCAAGATGCCAGCGGCCAAATGATGGGGGGATCATCAACTGTACCAAATCAATGATGATTATATGTTGGAATATTCGGGGGGGTGTTCGATAGGGAGATGGAGAGAAGTGCGAAGTCGTCTAAGGAAGGAGAAGTGTACAAAAGGTGCCTTGATCGAAACCAAGATGAAGACGCATCGCCTATTAGCGAGAAGCACGCCAAATAACTGGAATCAAGCAAGCAATCTAGATCTGTGCGACATGGCCCGAATATGGGTTATATGGGACAAGGAACACTGGCAGGGTTAAGTACTCTATTCGTTTGAGCAGATGGTGGCTATATCGTTTACAAACCAGGGTGGTCTTCAATTTATATTGGGAGTCATCTATGGTCACAATGATAGAAGAAAGAAAGATATTCTCTGGCAGGATATAGCTCACATCAGCCAAGTGGCTAACGCCAACCCTCCACTTCCTCTAGTGGTAATGGGCGACTTCAACACTATATTACATCAACAAGAAAAGATAGGTGGTCGGCATGTTCCTGATGTTGTACTATACGACTTCCAGAGCTGCTTACTGAGGACGGGGCTTCAGCAATTGACCAGAGTAGGCCACTTATGGACCTGGAATAACAAATTGGATCGAAAATGTGTACTCTGTCAGTAGGATCGAGCAATCGGCAATGGACGGTGGTTCGTTGTTTTCCCTCACATCCCGGTAGAAGGCCTTGCGGCGGGAACTAGCAACCACTCACCACTCCATCTTCGTCTGGCTGGAGGGCGAACGCAGAAAGCTTTCCCGTTCAGAAACAACAACGAGTGGCACCTAATGCCAGAGTATGGGGAAGCGGTGTCCAAAGGCCTCCAAACGGAGACGGAAGGGCATAGACAATTTCGTGTTATACAAATTCTCAAGGCGGTAAAACAGGAACTCAAGGGGTGGACGAGGCGACGGCCAAGTGATGCATTAAACAGCAAAACCAATGATCTACATGCCCTACAGCAGGCCCACCAACAAGATCTGCTCAATGAGGAGCTCATGAAGGCCGAACGCTCCCTTGTGTCGGAGGTGGAAAAGCTCCAGCTTGCAGAAGAAATATCCGTGGCGCAGAGGGCAAAGTATGATCGGCTAAAAAGCAGTGGCAGGTGCACCAAATTCTTCTATAGCGTCATCTGCACTCGACAACATCGCAATCAAATTCAATAGCTCATTGATCCAGAAAGTAAGGTGGAAAACACGGCAGACAATATTCGTAATACGGCTGTCAGGTACTACACGAACCTCTACAATCAATCTCATTATTCGACTAACTTTTCTAAGCTTGTCTATAAGAAAATTGTGACCAGAGAGGGAAATAATAGACTTCTTGTGCCCCCATGAATGGAGGAGATAGAGGCCATTATTAAAAAGGCTGATCTAGATAAAGCCCCGGCCCTGATGGGTTTGGGAGTAAGCTTTATAAGATCCACTAGAATAAATTGATGGAAAACATCCTGGGAGCGGTTACTGAGTTCTTCGCTAGAGGAAAACTACTGAAAGAAATCAATCATACATTCCTCACCTTAATCCCCAAGAAAGAAGGAGTGGCAGAGCTGACAGACTTTTGCCCGATCGCCTGTTGCAACTATATTTACAGAATTATTACAGGGATTATGTGCAAGCGAATGGAGGAGCTGATGCCAGATCTCATATCTCGAAATCAAGCGACATTTGTCAAGGGAAGATCCATCTCGGAGAATTCTTTACTGGCTAATGAGTTTGTACGGGAGTTCAATAAACCAGGCGGGAGAAAGGCTTGTCTTAAGCTGGACATTCACAAGGCATATGCCTCAGTAAATATAGATTTTTTGTGTGCATCTATGGAAGCGATAGGATTCTCGGAAGTATGGGTAGCCCGAATAAGAGAATGCATTTTGTGTAGTGCCCCATCCCTACATCATGCCCCGTTCTCCGTCCATGGGGTGCACGAGAAAGGAACAATGTCGCCATCGATTCGGTCGGAACCGATAGGTCAAAATTGCTCGAATCGTTCGAACGGAAAAGGTTGAATTAAGATCTATTCCCCATTATGGAATGGCTTCTTTGGAACCAAGTCTCATATTCAGTAGGTTGTGCCTCAAGGATTAACTCTGCGGCTGAGTCGGGAGAGACCTCCGGCCATTGCTCTATTTTTTACGCCGCTTGCGTTGGTTTTGGCTTTGTTTTCTGAATGCACTTTCGTGAATGTTTTTGATAGTTTTCATGGCTTGCATTTCGAACTCGTATTTTATATCGAAATTCTTGAATAATATATTGTTCTAATTGGTTGCTTGTGCGATTTCAGGTAATCGCGTAGGCGACGTCTAGCGCGGCCAACAAGTCTCGCGCCTCAAGCAAAACTCAAGGTGAGTAGCTGACCTCCTTCACCTCGACCCTATATTTCAAAATGAGAACTCGGGTAACTGTATCAATTGAATGATTCATTTGGAAAACACAAGTCCTATGTTCTATAAGAGAAAAAAGATATTAGAAAAGAGAGATAATTATTTCAGGTCTGAAAAATCAAGTAAATGAATCGATTACATAACCAGCCCCAACGATACCCTAAAATATATCGTGTTAACATAACACGGTCATGGACAACTTGTCGACAAGGGCGACGGTTTCTTCGAGCGGCAACCTGTGGCCACGGGATCGACTCGGCCTAGGAAGAAATAGGTTATAGCCGAGCTGGGTAATAGGCAAACGGTAGTACAAGGATTTGCATCGGAGCTCGCTACTTGCGTTGCGAGGGTCCCGTTTACCAGGCTATGTCCAGGATGACTAGTTAATGCCAGTGACCTCCATATTATACACTTGATATCACTACCAAAATATGGCAAAATTGCGACGAATTTAGCGACTCCATGAGAGGACGTCGCTAATTTTTGGAAATTTAGCAACATGTAAATATGACGTCGCTATCCGTCGCTGGTGGCGACTACTCGCGACGAATAGCGATATTAGTATATTAAATGGGAACCTGCATCGCAATTTCGTCGCTACACGTCGCTAATTATTTTAATATAGTGACGCGTAGCGACGACTGTTATTTGACGTCGCAGTATATTAATAGTCAGCGACATTTAGCGATGTCCCGTGCGGACGTCGCTAAATGTTTCATATAGGGACATGGACCCGAGGGTTTTTTTCATTCACGACCGAAATTTTTTCCCCCCCCAAAAATTTTCTCCTCATCCGGCGCTCCTCCTCCTCCTTGCACCCTCCTCCGGCGTTCGTACCCTCCTCCGGCCTCCTCATCCTCGCACCCTCCTCTGGCCTTCTCCTCAAGTAGCCCCCACCATCTCTCTCGCCCTCTCTCTCTCTCTCTCTCTATAGGGCACTGCTAGGGAAGGGAAGGGAAGGGATGGCCTTCTCCTCAGGTTGCTTTAATGGCACTTGCTTTCATCCTCAGTTATGGTGAGACCGCAGCTTTTAGAGGGGGATTTGTTTGTATGGGGTTACCCAAGGTACTGACTTGGAGTTATTTGGGTGTGTGGGTGTCAGTTAAGTAGATAAAGAGAGTGGATTTGCTTGAATGTATCAGACATTGCATTTTATATATTTTGTTGTTTGAAGCTTGATATCAAATGCATGGGTCCCCATGTAATGTCTATGGTGAAGGCTTTGAGAGCATGGGAGTTTGTAAGGGTTTACATGTATCAGTCCTTGTTTAGTTTGGTATCAGTTTTAGATCCACAGCAGTCCCTTTGAACTATAGTCCATATCCTCCCTTAAGTATCAATCTTCATTACATTAGGTGTCCAGTCCCTGCTTAATTTGGTTCAGTCCTAAGGGAGGTCTTAGCAACCACATTATTCAGTTGGGTTAGGCTCGAGTTGTAGGCTACCTTGGCTCATCCTTTTATTTTGGTATCAGTAAAGGAGAGGTTTGTATTTATTATGCAGTCCTCTATGCCCCATGTATCAACCTTTTTGATTAAATCATTATCAGTTAGAAGGGATGAAGAGATTACCTTAGACTATTGTTCAGTCCATAGCCTATAGTATTAGAGATTCCCTGTATATGCATAGTTGGCCCTTGGCAGCAGTGTGACTGCCATGTTTGAGGTATCAATGGACAGAGGTATTGGGGTCAGCAGTTAGCCCATTGTTCAGTCCTTAGTTGCACTATTTGTTCAGTCCACTAGTAATGTATCAGTCGCTACATTCATTACATGTCTAGTCTTGTTATCCTTTGTGTCAGTCCAAGTTTTATATATTCAAACCTTTATATCTTGTATAGTCCAAAACTTCTTCTTCAGTTCCCAGGTAGTATAGGATCCAGTCCTATTTTAAATGTTTAGTGACCAGTCCCATGTTCCAGTTTAGTTTCATCTATGTTCAACCTTGTCAGTCCCTTACTTGGTTAGTTCAAGTTCCTCCTACTTTACATTGAATTAAGTTATAGCTGGAGAGGTAGGGCCCCAACTCCATGGTATTATATCAGCCAGACACTGTCCCTGCATCCATTCGACTGGTGAGGCAGAAATCTATGTACGACATTTGCTATAAGGACTTTGCATTAATCTACGGTACGACATCGTGATCAGGACATAGTCCCTGCAGCCATTCGACTGGCGAGGAAGAAACTATATAGCCGTAGATAAAGTTGACTGTCCTTCGACCCCCATCGCTCGACAATGATGATACGATAACCTATCACTACATCTTTTAGTAGTAGATAATGTCTTAGTATTACATTATGTGGGTTCATCTTGATTCTGTTACATCCTTCAGATACTAGATTCGATAAGAACATATACTACACCATATGTACAGAACATAGATGATTCAAACTAATGTATGCTAGAATGAATTTAGGGTTGTGTTCTGAGCCATTCATCCTCACACTTGGCAATTATGCATGTGAAATATATCGTTGAAGAACATAAAACTTGTGGTCATACAATCGTCACTTTCGTGCGTCAGTTCATGTCAGTCTTCACTTTCTGTATTAATTATCTTAAAATGGATATGAATTACTATCTGCGGAACCGTTTGTAGATGTATAATCGTCATCCTGATGAATTATTATCTGTGTCAATCTTTGCATAATTATCTTAAAATGGATATGAATTACTATCTGTGGAACCGTTTGTGGATGTGCAATCGTCATCCTGATGACATGTGCGGTATGCGGGATGAATTTATACAGGGTGTGCAACAGTTCCTACAGTTTGCCAAGGCGTTCCCTCAGTACATGGACCGTACAAGAATTAAGTGTCCATGTGTGAGATGTCGTAACTTGAAATATCATTCGAAAGTAGATGTGACATATCATTTGTATTCGAGGGGTTTCATGACAAATTATCATCAGTGGACCGCACACGGAGAACTTGTGCCTTTAGCCTCCGAGCCGGAGCCTTATGTGGAGCCTTATGTAGATGTCCACGAGCATGCTGATTACGACCAAGGGTGGACGAACATGGTTTTCGATGCTGCGGGGCCAAGTTTCGATCCGAACAATCAATATGCAGCTGAGGAGGCACCGAATGCCGATGCTGCAAAGTTCATGGAGTTGCTGGAGAATACAAGGACTTATTTATATCCTGGTTGTGATGACCATTCACCGTTGGAGGTGATTACAAGATTGTTGAGCATAAAATCAGATTTAACATGTCTCACGAATGCTACAACCGAATCCTAGAGTTAATTAAAGATATATTGCTGGAGGGTGGCAAGTTACCTAAAGACTTCTACCGATCCAAGAGAATGGTGAGATTGCTCTGGATGGGGTATGAAAAAATTGATGCATGTCACAACGGATGCATGTTGTACTATAAGGACGACAAAGATGAAGATGCCTACAGATTTTGTGGTGCCGATCGCTTCAAGGCAACTAGTACAACAAGGACTTCTGGTACACGCAAGCCAACAGATTCGAAGCACTATTTGCCTTTGACGCCGCGGTTGCAGAGGTTGTTTATGGCAAAGGAGACAGCTGATAATATGAGTTGGCACAAGCGAAAACAAATAGATGGAGTACTGGATTATCCATCCGACGGGGAAGCATGGAAGCACTTTGATCGAGTGAATTCCAATTTTGCTTCAGAGCCGCGTACTGGCAGATTGGGGCTTTCCTCCGACGGTTTTACCCTATTTGGACTTTCGGGCTCACAATATTCTTGTTGGCCTGTGATTGTTACTCCGTACAACTTGTCGCCTTGGATGTGTATGAAGACTCCTTATATTTTCCTAACTGTTATTATTCCAGGTCCGAAGAACCCAAAGAGGAACATCGATGTGTACTTACAGCCCTTGGTAGATGAGCTGAATCAGTTGTGGGAAGTAGGTGCAACCACATATGATGTTTCCAGAAAGCAAAACTTTCAGATGAGGGCCGCACTAATGTGGACCATCAATGATTTTTCGGCCTATGGAATGTTATCGGTTTGGAGCACCCATGGTCGTCTCGCATGTCCGTATTGTATGGATCGTACTAAGGCTTTCCATTTGAAACACGGAGGAAAATTGTGCTTCTTTGATTGTCATCGACAGTTCCTGCCAAAGGATCATCCGTACCGGAGGAACATGAATGCTTTTCGTGCTGGCGTGGTAGAGAAGTCCAGTCCACCGCCACGGTGGTCCGGGGATACGATATGGGAAGAAGTTAAAGAATTGTCAAGTGCTATTGAAGAGCCTACAGCGGGGTACAAGTGTGATGGATTTGGCCGCACTCACAACTGGACGAAGATGAGTATATTATGGGACCTACCATATTGGAGTGACCATCTTCTCTGACATAACCTGGATGTCATGCATATCGAGAAGGATGTATTTGACAATATAATAAATACTGTGATGGACGTAAAGGGGAAGACGAAAGACAATCCCAAGGCCAGGTTGGACTTAGAAGAAATATGCAGACGTCCAGAGTTGCATTTGATAAAGGAATGCAGTGGGAAGTATAAGCAGCCTAGGGCCATTTTTTTACTGGATAAGGAGGACAAAGGTAAACTTTGTAGGTGGATCCTGGGCCTAAAATTTTCAGACGGGTACGTATCAAATTTGAGAAGATGTGTTGACCCGAAGGAGAACAAACTACAGGGTATGAAGAGCCACGACTGTCACGTTTTTATGGAGAGGTTAATCCCGATTGCATTTTGGGAATTCTCACCTCAGGTCGTTTGGGATCCACTGACAGAGCTTAGCATATTCTTCAGAGATCTTTGTTCTACTAAGTTGCTCGTCGAGTGGCTTGAAAAGCAGGAGAAGGACATTGCAGTAATATTTTGTAAGCTTGAGAGGGTGTTCCCTCCTGGATTCTTCGACTCTATGGAGCATTTGCCAATTCATCTTTCATATGAGGCACGTGTTGGTGGGCCCGTCGATTATCAGTAGATGTACCCGTTCGAGTGCCATCTAAACCACCTGAAGAGGAAGATAAAAAATAAGGCACGGGTCGAGGGTTCTATTTGTGAAGCCTATGTCCTTGAGGAGATTACAAACTTTTGTTCAATGTATTTCAAGCCTCATATTGCTACAAATAGAACAAGAGCTCCGAGGAACGACGATGGAGATATAGAACATAATGATGCATTATTGAAAGTCTTCAATGCTCTTGGAAAGCCTTTTGGAAAACTGAAAAAGAGATATTTGAATGATGAGGAACTAAAGGCTGCCCAGTTATATATATTACTCAACTGCGAGGAGGATGAAGTGGAAAAGCTAGAGTGATAAGTGAAAATATTCAACGTTCAAGTCATCTATTTATTGATTACGTTATTATAATTTAACGAGTATATCCCAATATTTATTGGTTTTCAGCAAATTTAATGATGAGGTGAGGTCAAGTAGACCATACATTGCAGATGAAGAAGTAGAAGAAGAAATGAGACTTCATTTCCCGTCTTTGTTGACTGCATATGTACTTAAGAAGCTAGTTAGAATCTTCCTCCATTCACAACTGCACAAGAAATAACTTGACATTAAACTTAATTTTGTATCTTCTCGTGTTTAGGTCGATCGTCTGGACGTCATCCTTGAGAATGAATCTATTAGCACTCTTGCCAAGGGACCAATTTATGCCGTCAAAATATGGCCAAGTTATTGCATAAATGGGTTTAAGTTCAAGTCAATAAATGCTCTCATCAGAGATAGCTTCCTGGATCTTGATTCCACAAAAAACAGTTGCTTGTGTATCAAATCTACAAACTACAAAGATGTCACTCCAGATAATAATTTCTATTGCGTCTTACGGGAGATCATGGAATTGACGTACAACTATGGCATAGAGCCTGCCAAGATCATGCTGTTCAAAGTTGATTGGTTCGATCCCATACAAGATCAAGGATGGAAAATTGACAAGCATGGTCTTGTGGATATTAACTACCGTCGTCGATACCAAGGATACGAACCATTTATCCTAGCAAGTCAAGTTCAACTCGTATATTTTACAACATATCCTAGACGGGGAACAACGAGGCACGACTGGTGGGCAGTATGCAAGACTAAAGCCAGAAATACCTACGACGTCGACGAAGTGGCTTATCAGAAGGACGAGCTGCCTCTTGTACCAAATGCAGTTGATGTCGACTCAGCAGAAGTTCCCCATTCAATATCTACTTGTATAGAAGAGGTACAAGTATTCGAAGGGGAAGACGAAGGAGATGCTAGTGACGATGAGGAGGAAGAGGATGAGGAGGAGGAGGAGGCAAACGAAGAAGATGAATTTTCAGAGGATGATTGAGCAACTGTGATTTTGATGTATTCATATTTATGTAATCTTAAATTATGAATTATGATCATTTCTATTAGTATTCAGATTTTTGAAAACTTAAATTATGAACTCCAATATATGCAGATATTTCTAAACTGTGATTGTATTTATTTATATTTTCAATCATATGTCATTATCAGCATGGCAGGATGACGCGGAGGCACCTCAGGACGACGCAAAGATAGGTCAGGACGAGCCGTGTCCTTAGGTGGACAGAGAGCTTCGTTACCAGAGGATGGCTCCGGACCATCGTCTGACCCGAGCACTCCATTGTACCATACGGTCGCAGGTCCGGGTGGCAGTGCACCTGCGACGAGCAGTTCCAGGCTTGCTGATCATACTACTTCCCCTAGCCTTTCTACCGCTGACAGTAGCATGGCGGGTGGGGAGCAGGTGGAGGAGGTAGTCCCTACTCCCGCCCGGGCGGATCCATACCAAAGCGACCCTCCATGCGCACCTCAGGACAAGACGAGGATGGAGATTTGGGCTGACAGTCCTACGAAGTAAGTTAAATGAATATATATATATACATATATATATATATATATATATATATATATATATATATATATATATATATATATATATATATATATATATATATATATATATTATGCATGTTTCTATATATATATATATTTATTAATACGTCGGTTATCGTTGTATACAGATATCGTCCCTCTTCGATACAGAGATCGTTGGGCTCCTTTCTAAGGTCCAACTATGGGGTTCCGTGGATCAACTACTCGGATGCCTCGGAAGAGAGGAAGGCATTCTGGTTTGTCCACTTTAAGGTAACTAAAGATAGTTAATTTAGTATGATTAATATAATTTTAAGCATTTTTTAGAACTTATTATTTTAGTTTGCAATTCTTGTAGAGGGCTTATTTTTATCCACCACACCGGACCGAGCAGATTGAGAGGCAGCTTCCTGCCGTCGCCACCAAGTTGATCCGTGATACAATTGACGATCAGAAAGCTCGTCAGTGTTCTGGAAAGCCGATTGCTGGTTGGATCACACCTAGCCAGTGGACCACGATGAGGGCTCGATTTGAGGAGCCCCGGTACAGAGAGCGGTCGGAGAAGGCGAAGGCGGCTAGGACGAGGGCCGAAAAGTGGTGTGGTGGATCGATTCCTATGACGGAGCATTTCCGTCGTTTAGTATGTAATTTATTGCAAAATATAAGATTTTATTGATAGTAGGAGTATATAATTTTCTATTTTACTAAAAAATAAAATATAACAAACACGCAGATAAAGAGGGGTGAGGACGCAAACATGGTGACCGTCTTCCTGGCCATCCATCGGAAGGACGGGAAGCTCATCGACGACCGGGCTACTCAGAGCTTTGTAAGTACTAATTTAGATTTCGTTAATTTTTATCACAACTTGAAGAATATACAGTTAACCATATAGTTAATAATAATTAATTACTTTAGACGTTTATTAGGCTAATTTAGGTAAGTACTGATTTATAGAGATGTACAATGATTTCTAGGAAGAGTTTGTTAGGCTACGTGATGAGCGTGCGAGTGCTAGTGTACCGACAAAGGAAGGGGTTGGTACATCGCAGCCCTCTCCGCCTCAGTCGAAGGACGAGCTCTGGAAGACCGTTGTTGGTGGTCTTCAGAGGGGTACGTACTACGGTACAGGGTCCTACGACGCATTTGTTTTGACGCAGGCATCCAGGGCTCCCTCTACCAGTGCGCATTCACATCCGTCACAGGCCGAGTCGTCCCAAGTCGAGGATACCATTGCCCGCCAGATTGCTGAGCTGCATGACGATATGCTGAGGAGGATTTCTGAACAGCCGGGGTCTCAGGCGCAAGGGGACGTTGCGTCGGTCACTGCACGCTTTGACGAGCTCGAGCGCACCGTACAGCACGTACAGGGGATGCAGGAGTCCATTCACGACACCGTTACTAGAATAACGGCTTGTATTGCATGTTTTGATGCTTCCATGTGGAAAAGAATTTGATTTTACTCAAGTTAGAACTTTGAAAATCTAGATTTGGTTTTGATTTGACAAAGTTATGAAGAATTGAAGTCCTTGGTGTTCTTGGACCTGCTCTCGGCCAGGAAGAACATCCTTCTGCCTTGAGCTCTTTAGCGCATGGCCGGTTGCGCACCCCAAGCCTGTGCTCTTTAGCGCAGGGACGATTGCGCATGACCTCAGCCAGTGCTTTGCGCTGCGCTGGATTGCGCTGGCGCAAGCCATCTATATGCAAGCCAGCCATGCGCAAGCCAGCCATGCACAAGCCGACCTCTGCGCAAGCCACCCTTGCGCAATCCACCTCTGCACAATCCACCCTTGCGCAATCCACCCCTGCGCAGTCTACCCTTGCGCAAGGCAACTCTTGCGCAGCTCTTCCATGCGCAGTACATGACCTGCGCAGCCCAACCCCCTGACCCCTTGCACAACCTACTTGTCTATGATGAATTGTTATTTCTTTAAGCTTGGCTCTTCTAGAGTCCTATATATATTAGTATTTTATTAGATATTTTACGTCTATTTTATATCCTTACGCCTTTTGTCATGAACTAATTTTTACTTAATATGTTTGGAATGGTTATTGTACACGGCATGGTATGACAAGGAACTAGCATAACATGACAGTGACCCGTAATGGTATACTCCTGACAGTACCCTGACATGAATTATCTTGATAACTTGATAGTGGCCCGTGGCGGCGTACTCCTGACTTGACTTGACTTGTAACTTGACTCGTATAATCAACTTGACACCGTGGGTGTTCATGCTGCTTGCTTGTACAATCTACTTGTCTTGTCTTGCATCATGTCTAGGACGTGACTTCCTGGGTACCACGGCCAGGGACTCGCGCTAAATTGGATTAGGCTAATAATTAGATCAAACTAGAACATGGAGAATTCCCAGTCACAGGCAATCTCGTTATCTGGGCGCTTTAATGGACTTGTAGCTTGCCGACAAGTAGAGCACATTTCTAGCACACTGTCATGTGTTGCACCCTCTAAGTCACCTAAGGGTACATTTGTCTCCCGGGCAATGTACCCACCTATAACTCTCAACCCGCGGAAGGATAACTGGATAGTCTGCAGGGCTTGGAACTGGAATTCTCACTTGCATCTTGTAGTAATTAAGGCTTGTGATAACCCTAGTTAGTTAAAGTAGTAAGCCGTAGTATTTGCTTGGCCGATTGCGAATGGATGGTGTCCAGCCTTGTCTAAGTCTTGTCTAGCTCCAGTACCTGCTATCTCCTGAGCATGTTTGTTTTACTTATCTTAACGATAAATGAGTAGAGACAGTGAGCTATTCAGGCGAAGGGTTATAACCCCGGTCCTTGTCTGGTTTAAGGATTGTAACCTGGCTCCCGGAATGGTTCTACGTCCCTAGTCGTTTATCGCCCTGTGTACTTTACTACTTGTACTTCTTTTATTCTTATGTTCTGATATGCTGGCTTTTGTTCTTATTTGTGGCCTCCTTTGTGGCACTTGCTCTTTCTGGGGTTTGACCCAGCTGGTTTTGTGTGGCCAGATTTTGGAGCAGCTCCCGAGGATCTACCGAACCTCCAGCCCGATGGTGGCGACTAGAAGGAACCCGGGCTACGAGTGGGTTCTCCCTTTTTGTTTCACCCACTTATATGTAAATTTATTCTTTTGAGGCGTTTAGCCGGCGAGCACCTGTTAGCTCGATGCACATTTACTTATTGTCTGCCTACGGGCTGTAAAACATGATTAACAAATCCTAGGGTTGATCATGTATGACTGAACTCTTGCTAGTCTTATCATTTTGTACGACTAGCTTCATGATCATCCAATATGTAATATTTGGGACGCCTTATATATATATATATATTTGATGCTCTAATATCTTGTAACTCTGTTAATTGCTTGAGATTGAGACAATAGGCTTGACCTTAAGAGACTGCTGGCTTGTAGTAAACCCTCATATCTAGACAGCCGTGACCGTATAGTTGAGATGCATTCTATTTCAATATACGTAGCTGGCTATGTCTGCCCCCGCTCTCCAGTATTCTGGTTCTGGGGCGTGACATGGTTTAAGTGGTGGCCCATGCAGGTCTTAGCATTCAAGAAATTTGAGGGTTTACCGAATAGATGTCTCAATCAATATTCGCCCTTGATCTCTGCTCGTATCTTCAAATCCCTGAGATTCTTGACCTGATCACATGCTTGTATCATTGATCTGTCCTGGTCCTTTCCTTACTGTTCCCTATGTCGTCTTCTTCAGCGGCATTACTCCCGGACCTGCCAACCAGCCAGAGGAAGCTCGACAAGCACCCCAGCGCCAGGAAGATCAAGCTCAGCACTCTGGAGTAGCCTCTCGAGTTATGTTTCCCGGAGGCTCAGAACCTCCAGTTCAGGCAGCTCCGCCCGTTCAACCAGTAGACAGGATGAGGGACCTTTGGTAGGGCTTATCAGAGAACTGCTTGCATCCCAAGATCGTCGAGGCAACGCCTTGCACCAGGAAGTTCATGATGCACTAAACCGAGAAGGTCCCCAAGGAAGTCAGGCGGCCAACAGTTTCAAGCGCTTGAACCCTCCCTTCTTTGACGGCAGTGAAGATGCGATTGCCGCGGACGCTTGGCTTCAGGATACCGAGGTGGTTCTAGAAGCAGCTAGGACACCTGAGAATGAGAAGGTGGCAGTGGTACGCCTACAGTTGTTAGACTTGGCTCGCGATTGGTGGGCGGCTCAGGCCATGGGGTTAGCGGCACCAGTCACTTGGGCGACGTTCAGAGAGAGGTTCCAGACGAAGTACTTCGATGCGGTGGCGGTACGACCTGCAGACCAGATTCACCAACTTGAAGCAAGGAGGCAGAACGGTCGATGGCTATGCATCTGAGTTTTCTAGACTCAGTAGATTTGCCCCCACCTTGGTGGCGACCGAGTTCGATAGGGCTCAGCGGTTCCAGCAAGGGCTGCACTTAGAGATATTATTGGCTGTGGAGCAGTTCGAGCACCAGACGTTCGATGCAGTGTTGAAGGCAGCAAGGAGGCATGAGTACACCTTCCGGAGAATTGTGGACAGGACCGGAGGCAGGAAGCGGTCCCACAACCAGATGCACCAATCTTCAGCTCCAGCCCCGGCAGCTAGGGGATTGACCATTGGAACTCCGAGGCGGGCGGCCTTAGTAACGTCGGTTCAGCATTCGACCCCGACGTACCCGCAGCAGCAAAAGCAGAAGCAGACTTCCGCGATGGGATGTTCTCATTGCGGGAAGCCGGGCCATGTAGTGGCAGAGTGTCGTAGGGCACAGGGATTGTGCCTGGGTTGTGGAGGAGCGGACCACCAGATAGGGACCTGCCCGAATAGGGGAGGTCCATCATCATCCAACCTTTCTAGTTCTTCGGTGAGAGGACCAGCCCCAGTTCCAGTCCAGCAGCAGCAGCAGCAGCAGTACCCGAGGCCATTGGCGCCCCAGGCCCAGGCCTTCCAGCAGCAGTTCACCCAGGCTCCAGCACAGAGTCGGCAGAGGGGTTCCCAGCAGAGAGGACCCGTAGCTAGAGGTCAGGCTATGATGATGACTATGGAAGAAGAAGTTGCACCAGGTGAGGTAGTGGCAGGTACTATTCTCGTCAATACCTTTCCAGCATCTGTATTATTTGATTCTGGTGCATCGCATTCATTCATGTCTGCACGATTCGTGACACGGATAGGATTGGAGCCCGAGTCATTATCAGTGAGGCTCAATATACTTACTGGTAATGGTCTTGTGGGAGTAGATCGAGTGTTTTCCTCGTGTCGGATCGTAGTTAGCGGTAGAGAGTTCCCCGCTAGGCTCATAGAGTTCCCTATGGCAGACTATAATGTAGTCCTAGGCATGGATTGGTTGAGGAACCATTATGCTCGGATAGACTGCCATATTGGCAGAGTTGTCTTTAGTATTCCCGGAGAGCCAGAGTTTTCATTTTCCAGAGGCACAGTAGAGCCATCTCCTCCAGTATTGCGGATGGCAGTAGCAGCAGTGCAGTTGCCCCGGATAGTTGAAGAGTTTCCAGATGTCTTTCCAGAGGAACTTCCAGGGATGCCACCAGAGCGGGAGATCGAGTTCACCATTGACTTGATTCCCGGGACAGCACCAGTATCAGAGCGAGTCTACAGAATGGCGCCTTCAGAGTTGGAGATTTTGTACAAGATGATTGAAGAACTCAGGACCAAGGGATTCATTCGTGCTAGTGGATCGTCTTGGGGAGCCCCGATGCTTCTTGTGAAAAAGAAGGATGGTACGTCCAGGCTATGTGTTGATTATCGTACCTTGAACTCAGTGACAATCAAGAACAGATACCCTCTCCCGAGGATAGATGACTTGTTTGATCAACTCAAGGGGGCTTCAGTTTTCTCGAAGATAGACTTGCGGTCAGGATACCACCAGATCAGAGTCAGAGAGTAGGACATCCCGAAGACGGCGTTCAGATCTAGGTACGGGCATTGGGAGTTTCTAGTTATGCCCTTTGGAGCGACCAATGCGCCGGCAGTATTCATGGACCTCATGAACCGTATTTTCATGCCTTACTTGGATCAGTTTGTGATAGTGTTCCTTGATGACATCCTGGTCTACAGCAAGAGTGAAGCAGAGCACGAGCAGCATCTCAGAGTTGTCTTCCAGATTTTCAGAGAGCACCAGTTGTACGCCAAGTTCAGTAAATGGGAGTTCTGGCTTGATCGCATTTCGTACTTGGGTCACATCATTACCAGAGGAGGAGTGGAAGTGGATCCCCAGAAGATTGTGGCTATCGAGGCATGGCCAATACCCAGCTCAGTGGCAGAAGTTCGTAGCTTTCTTGGATTGGCCGGCTACTACCGGCGGTTCGTCTCTGATTTTGTAAGGATTTCAGCACCGATGACCCAGTTGATTTGCAAGGATGTGCCGTTCGTTTGGACAGCAGAATGTTAGGAATTATTTGAGAAGTTGAAGCGGGGTTTGATAACGGCTCCCACTCTCACCCTTCCAGATGGGACCGGAGGATTCACAGTTTATTGCGACGCTTTAGGCAGAGGATTGGGATGTGTTTTGATGCAGCATGGAAAGGTAATTGCTTATGCGTCACGTCAACTCCGTGATCATGAGAAGAATTACCCGATCCACGACTTGGAGCTAGCAACAGTAGTATTTGCACTTAAGTTGTGGAGGCACTACTTGTACGGAGACAGAGTGGAGATATTTACTGATCATAAGAGCCTGAAGTATATTTTCACCCAGAAGGATCTTAATATGCGGCAGAGAAGATGGCTCGAGCTACTGGTGGACTACGATGTGGATTTGCAGTATCATCCAGGAAAGGCCAACGTTGTAGCAGATGCGTTGAGCCGGAGAGCCGGAGTTTATTTCCTGACGGCGCAACCAGAGTTATTGTCGGATCTTCAGAAGATGGGTATAGAAGTTGTCCTCCCTTCCAATGTGGCCTTGATAGCCAGCCTACAGATTCAGTCCACCATAGTTGAGAAGATCCGGACCGCACAGTTAACAGATTCCAAGATTCAGCGGCTCAGAGCAGAGTACGAGGCAGGAAGAAGGCCAGAGTTATGTATTCATGAGGATGGTACACTTCGACACGGCACGCGTCTTTGTGTACCCAGTGGAGATATCAGACAGGAAGTCATGGCAGAGGCTCACAGTTTGCCGTATTCCATCCCCCAGGCAGCACGAAGATGTACAGAGATATTCGTCAACACTTTTGGTGGAATGGTATGAAGAGGGAGATAGCCCGGTATGTCTCTCGATGTTTGGTTTGCCAACAAGTCAAGGCTGAACATCAGAGGCCAGCTGGACTTCTTCAACCTTTATCGATCCCAGAATGGAAATGGGAACACATAACCATGGATTTCGTGACTGGGTTACCCAGATCTCCGGCAGACAGAGATGCTATTTGGGTCATTCTAGACAGGCTTACCAAGGTGGCACACTTTCTTCCATTTAGAGTTGGACAGTCGACGGCGCAGCTAGCAGAGATGTATCTCAGGCAGATCGTCCGACTTCACGGAGTGCCAGTCAGCATAGTATCAGACAGGGATACGAGATTCACATCGCACTTCTGGCGCAGTCTTCATCAAAGTTTGGGGACTCGTCTCAAGTTCAGCTCAGCGTATCATCCGCAGACAGATGGGCAGTCAGAGCGTACTATACAAACTCTCGAAGATATGTTGCGATCATGTACCCTTGACTTCGGTGGTTCGTTGAAGGATCACCTACACCTGGTGGAATTCTCGTACAACAATAGTTTCCAGGCCAGTATCCAGATGGCACCCTTCGAGGCTCTGTATGGTAGAAAGTACAGATCTCCGTTAGCATGGGACGATGTCGGAGAGAGGCAGATGCTCGGTCCAGAACTGATTTCTCAGACGGTTGAAGTGGTCAGGAAAGTCAGAGATCACCTCCGAGTTGCTCAGGATCGCCAGCGCCATTGGGCCGATGCTCATCGGCGTCCCTTAGAATTTGCCGTCGACGACCATGTATTCCTTAGGATCTCGCCTACCCGCGGCATCATTCGTTTTGGCGTACGGGAAAAGCTTAGTCCTAGGTATATAGGGCCGTTCGATATTCTGGAGCGAGTAGGCGATGTGTCCTATCGTCTCGCTCTTCCACCGTCGTTAAGTGAGGTACATGATGTATTCCATGTATCCCAATTAAGACGGTACATCCCGGACCCGAGCCATATCCTAGATCATTCGGAATTGGTTGTTGGTACCAACCTTTCGTATGAGGAGAGGCCCGTGTCTATATTGGACCGGAGAGAAAAGACGCTCAAGAACAAGACTATTAACTTAGTCCGTGTTGCTTGGGGTCATCACTCTCTAGGTGAGTCAACGTGGGAGCGTGAGGACGACATTCGATCGCGATATCCCTACCTGTTTGACTCGTAAGGTATAATGTCTTCCTTGTGCCTTACGCTTTCCCTTCCTTGCTTGCATTGTATGATTGTATGATTGAACTGCTTAGTATAGCTTGTCGTGGCAATCTCTAGCTCCTTGATTAAATTCCGAGGACGAAATTCTTTGAAGGTGGGTAGAGTTGTCACCTCCATTTCCTGTATTTCGTATTTGTACTCGTAATTTGATTTTGGCACGTATTTTATTTTCTCGACTTGCGGATTCGGGTTCTCGTAAATGGGTATGGACCATGGCTTGGTTTTATTTTGTGGAGTTGGTTTGGTTTGGTTTGGTTCATCATGAGTGGAACACCTTAGCCTATTCTCCACCTCCATTCCATCACAACCACCCTCATTAAAATCTACCAACCTTTTCTCTCCCCTCCATAACTCCATTAGTTTCTTACAACTTTTTCTTCTTCCTTCTTCCACACAACTCCCCAACCCATAGGCAAGTGCACCTTGCCATCAAATAAGCACCACTTTTTATTTGTCCATTAACTAGATTAGGCCATGGAGAACAACTTTAGAACTTGACATTTTGTGAATTGGAGCTTTCATTCTTCTAGATCTAGGTTTTAACTATTTTCGAAAATCCTTGGTTTTGATCTATTAAACTTCGATTTTTGCATGTTTTGATGCTTCCATGTGGAAGAGAATTCAATTTTACTCAAGTTAGAACTTTGAAAATCTAGATTTGGTTTTGATTTGACAAAGTTATGAAGAATTGAAGTCCTTGGTGTTCTTGGACCTGCTCTCGGCCAGGAAGAACATCCCTCTGCCTTGTGCTCTTTAGCGCATGGCCGGTTGCGCACCCCAGGCCTGTGCTCTTTAGCGCAGGGCCGATTGCGCATGACCTCAGCCAGTGCTTTGCGCTGCGCTGGATTGCGCTGTCGCAAGCCTCTTTCATTCTTCTAGATCTAGGTTTTAACCATTTTCGAAAATCCTTGGTTTGCAAAACTCGATGCGGGTTAGGGTATGTAATGCCTACTACGACCCCTGAGAGTTCAGATGAAGAATGCGACTGGCAGTCACATTCAACCGGGTCACCAACTTCTGACTCGGATACCAGCATCGGAGACGTGTTCAGACAAGTCTTGTCAGTCAACATGGCATTCGCCGACGCTTACGAGGAAGACGAAGACATCCCCGAGATCCTGGAGCTAGAGCCGTGGGCCCAGTAATTGGATGCACAATAGGAAAAATAGTTCGAACTCAGAGAACCTCCTACTGAAGATGAAGTCATACAGGTTGACCTCGGCAGCGAATCTTCTCCAAAACCAATTTTCGTCAGTAAAAGCCTAGCAGATGAAGAGCGGGAGTTGCTGCTAGAACTTGTTAGAGAATATATTGATGTGTTCGCCTGGAGCTATGAAGACATGCCAGGGTTAAATCCCGACATTGCTCTTCACAAACTCAACATTCGGCCGGATGCTACTAAAATCTGTCAAATCAGCGACGCCGACGCCTTAGGATGTCGCTAAATAGGGAAAATACGTTGCTAATTTCAATTAGAGACGTATTTAGCGACGTTTGTACGTAGTCGCGATTAACCTAGTCGCTAAACAACACGACGTCGCAATACGTCGCTATTGCGACGACACTTAGCGACGCATATAAGTCGCTAATTCAGCGACTACCAGCGATGTAAAACGACAACAGTTACCGACATAACCTCGCGACATTGAGCGACTTGACATGCATCGATGCTGACCTGGCTTGAGAGCCAAATGGGGACGTTCTGCGACTTTGTTACATCGCTATAGTACCGACATATACCGATGTTGAGCGACGTGGTACGTAGCAACGTTTAGTGACGATCAGCGACGGTATTCATCACAGTTAGCGACGTGTTGATACTTCCTTAGCGACATTAACTTTCATCGCTGGACGTCGCTGAACGTCGCTAATTTTGAAAAAAAATAAAAAAATAAGCATTTGCAGCATCCCCTATAGCATTTGCAGCCCTCATCGATTCGAACGCTCTGGCCATCGATTTCGAAGAGGTAACCGTGGCAGCCAATATGGTGTCGGTACAATTCGGCAGCTTCCCTCCAACAGAAACTCAAGACGGGGTGGTCCCCATCCCTCTGGCGATAATGGAGATTGCTAATCTTCTACCTCTCCGAGATCAGGTTGCTGGTCTAGTACCCCTCTCCACATCATGAGGGGAGGTCATGTGGATCCATCCGGACTTAGTATCAGAAGTGACACGGCCCACACCATCTTCCACCTACAAGAAGAAAAGTGGAAAAGTCAGGACCTGCCACACAATCTCGGCAGACATCGAGGAAGCTACAGCCGTCGTCACGCGGTCTGGAGCGCAATCCCAATCTGTGGTTGACAATCCAGCTGAAAATCATCAACCCACTACAACTGATGCTCCGGAACCGGCTCAGCCTTCGACGACCGACAAGCCTAGGCCGAGGGAGACTCGCTTCGACAAACCCCTCCGAAAAGAGGCAGTCCAAGGGCTAGAGAGGCCCTACAACTTTGACATCTTAGCGCAATTTCCTTGTTAGTTGATAAAAATTCTCTCTCTCTCTCTCTCTCTCTCTCTCTCCATGTCACTTTCTTTCAAAAGCTTCTCCTTCTTCCTCAAGCAACCAATTTTAGGTAAGCCATTAATTCCCTCATTTATTCCTCTAATTCATTTATTCCCTTCACAATAATTGTAGAGGAGATGATTCTCCACACTTTGCCCCTAGAATTTGTAGGTTTTCCTAGAAATCTAGGTTAAGGATTAATTAGGGTTTTATATATATATATATGTGTGTGTGTGTGTGTGTGTGTGTGTGTGTGTGTGTGTAATTATATGTATTTGTGTGTGTGTGTAGAGGAATGGTAGTGGTGATGGTGTATGAGAATGAGTGTCATGAGATGGTGGTGGTGGTGTATTTGTGTGTGGGTGAATGTGCTTCTGTGAGAGTGTGGGTGTTTGTGTGTCATGAGAGTGGTGGTGAGAGTGTGTGTCATAAGGTGGTGTATGAGTGGGAGTGTGCTTGGGTGAGTGTGTGTGAGAGTGGTAGGGAGAGTGTGTGTGTGTGTTTGAGTGTGAATGTGCATGTGTGTGTGTGTATATATATATATATATATATATATATATATATATATAGACACGTGTGTGTGTATGTATTTATATATGTATAGCTATGCGTGTATGTGGTTATATATTTAAATAGATATGTGTGTGTGTTTGTGAGTTTATATATATATAGATATATAGATATATAGATAGATATATGGATAGATAGATATATAGACAGATATATTGATAGATAGATATATAGATAGATATATAGGTAGATATATAGATAGAGAGATAGGAGGAAGAATTAGAGGAAGAAGAAGAGCAATTGCAGCAGCAGTATGCAGCAGCTGCAGCAGCATATTACAGCAGTGGCAGCAGCTAGCAGCAGCTGCAGCAGCAACAAAGGCAGTGGCAGCAGCTGCAGTGGCAGTCCCCCCTTTAGCCCCTTTTACCCCCCTTAAAACCCCCCTAATACATACATATATATATATATATATATATATATATATATATATATATATATATATATATATATATATATATATATATATATACATATATATATATATATATATATATATAGTTAGTTAGTTATATAGTTAGAAGTTAAGAAGAAGAGATTAGAAGAAGAGAAGAAGAGGAAATTAGATTAGGAAGAGAATAGGAAGAAGAGGTTAGAAGAAGAATTAGAGGAAGAATAGGAAATAAGAAGTTAGAAGAAGAGTTAAGAAGAAGAATGAGAAGAGGAAATTAGAAGATGAAGAATAGGAAGAATTAGGAGAAAAGAGTTAGAAGAATAGAAATTAGAAGGAGAAGGAGAAGAATAGGAATTTAGAATGAGTCGGATTTTGGGTGAAAGGGTGAAACGGAGCTCCGAGTGTCAGAATGAGATGAAACTTGGGGAGACCTAGATTATATAAATTAGACTTTGTGGGTAGGCTCCCGAGTTGAAATCGGGGTTGTAGGACGCCGGTATCATGCCGTACCATTGCGTATCTTGAGATATTCAAGATATCGGCGATGGGCCATAAGATGGACTAGACGTCCACTTTACCTAGGTATCTTGGTAGGTAACGAATGTATAGGCTAGTATCATACTACCCTAGGGAGCACGGGTCAAAATACCAAGCGTAGGTAGGCTAACTTGATATTCACCTAGGCTAGAAATTTACCTTAGAAAAGGGTAAATTAGAATATTGGCCTACGGCCAAGATTTGAGTTTCGAAGTCCAAGATGGACTTGGATATGGGTTGTAAGGGTTGGTAATGATTAGAAATAGCCGCCTAGACCTAGTCTTGACCTTGGTTGACCATGGTTGACTTTTTAGACCAAAAGTCAACTATAAGTCAACACTTTACCCAATTTAGTCCCAAATTCTATTAAACTTGGGCAGTTGACCAAAAGTCAACTATTAGTCACCATTGACCTAGGATTGACCTAGGGTTGACCTAGAGTTGACCAGAGTTGACCCGTTGACCAAAAGTCAACTTTCAACCTAGTTTGATTCGGATTGAATTCCAATACTCTCCCATGACCAAGAATGACCCAACTAGACTTGTCTTGACCTAGAATGACTTAATAGGGTTTAATTTGATTTTACTTTACTTTCTAAACATAGTATTGATACGTCTTGTTCTCTATAGGTCCTCGAGACGCTGCTTTGGATCCCGTTGACATATCTTATCATATTACAGGCGAGTACATTCTCTGACACTTTTCCAATTTACGATGATTGTTATAATTCATGTAATTAGTGTAGATTTGCTTGTTCTCGACACATTGGTCACACGGATTGGTATTCATGGATTCTGACATGAGATGTTATTCCTCGTTATCTTGGTATATCTTGTGTAAGCCCCTTATAGTTCTTGTGCAGTATATGGACACCGATTCTCGAGGAGACTTGCTCCCTTCTCATAGAATCCTGTGTCATAACGTGTCTTGCTTGGATCCACTCTACCAGTCGGGGACGGGAAGGACTAGTGTAGATGTGTGGTCATTATCCGCCTTGTTTATTCTTGTAGACCTTGAATGCTACCAATCCTACACTCCATGTTGGATTGGCTGATCAGTAGACCTTGTGCAGACCCAAGCCGGCCACATATTATAGCTAGTACTCATACACCTAGATATATAATTCTTGATTCTTGTACATGCCATGATCAGTTTACTTGCCTTGTTTTAGCTCTAGATTTACAGCTTACCTTGCCATGATACTCACATGTACATTTCATGATTTTCTTGTATATACTCTCTATTTACTGTCTTATAGCTTTTGTCATATCTTGTGAACTGTTGTTAGTTGATTGTACTCGTTTCATCCTGACTGGATATGTTGACAAAATATTACAGATGCTGATGAGGGGGATTACTGTACCTACTACGGTCCGGATGACGTAGTGGGCATAGACTTGGAGACCTTGGTCCAGCAGGGCTTAGTTCCGCCTGACGAGACTTTACCTATTTTTAGTTAGAGTAGGTCTTTTGTACTGGACCTTGTCTCCAGCTACTTTTGAGACTGTTATTATTTTGGATTGTATTAGAGACTTGGACTTGTATATTCTTGTGTTGGACTTGACAGGTTATTATTTTTATCGTCTTGTTGTCTTTATCTTTCAGTCTTTACCTTATCATCTTAGAGTTGTGATTAAGCACTCACATATATTCATTGCTTGTCCTCCGTTCGGAGTTGACCATATTCTCGACAGATTTTTGATATATATATATATATATATATATATATATATATATATATATATATATATATATATATATATAAACTGTTGTTAGAGTAGAAAACCTACAGCGTTCCATGCCATTTTTACGGTGAGGGCTGGGCGTTGCCACGTACACGTGTCCTTATAGCGGGTGCGGGTCGTGACAATTGATCACGGATGAAATGCAATGAACCTTTCTAATTGATGGATTGGCTTATATTGAAATGAATCCAAGAGTTTTGCTGAATGTTTTCTCTCGCTGCTTGGTTTTAATGAATGCGTTTTCGTGTTGGTTTTCGATGATTGGTTTTCATTATTCGCTTTCATCGCATTTCGCATTCATTCCGAATCTTGAGAGAAAGAGACAAAGTATGCTAATCAACTGTTGGTGCCAATGTAGGGCGCATGAATTATTCGTGAGCGGCGCGTGAAGTCCCTCCTTCTCTCAACTAAGATTCATCTCAGTGAGTTGCTTCAACCGAACAAACATTGATCTGTACGCCTAATAAAAATGATCTCTAGTCCACTCTGTTGCCTTCTTCCAATGACCAACGATACTACATCCACAAAAGATAAGAGAAGATAATTGAATTAAATCAAATACAAGAATATGTATTGCTACTCTATCTTCTCGATAAGAATGATCATCTGCTTGTCACCAGTATGCTTGAAAATATAGACATGTACAGACGAACTTGTACGTGTTGAGATCAATCTGAAGGCACGAAACAAACGTGTCGTATATCTGTGCATAAGTCCAATGTGTCTCATCTGATAGAATGGCTAAAGCATGCATTTGGTCTCGGACAGCTTGTATACAAGGAAATATTTGTCTCTCGGGTGGTATCTGGGGGCTCTTGGAACCGCTCGGCCTAGGAGAGATGAGGGCCTCCATGTGAAAATGGGAGTCGATCTGAGTCCTTAGCGACGAGCTGAACCAAAGAGTCACAACGGCTAATCATGGGGAGAACCCATGGACCAACATGTAGAATAGTCCACCTGCATGACCCGAATGACAACTTCAATATCTGCAAGAATGAACATGAATTACTCGTTATGCAAATTGTGCTAACATGTTTTGTGCAAGGATGACTGCTGGCGTTTGGTAAGTTGCTTATGATATATTTCTACTATCATGTCCTTATGAATTGTTAAAAAAAACCTAGACAAGTAGAAAGATCACTAGTAAATGTTAGCTCAACATGTTGATTTAGTGCAGAGATTTGTGAGTTCGGCCAAAAACCGCTCGCCAGTACATGATGTGTGCTGACCCACGTTGTGGGCATCCTTTTCAGAAAGCAAAAGGAGACAGAGGGATTTTAAGTGAGGCACCGAAGCTCGTCTAGCCCAGTAGAGCTCGTGGATCACCTCGAAGTTTCATTTTCATTCCAGTCAAGTTTCAAGTTTCTTTTCCTTTTGAAGGTGTCTTTCAATTCCAGCTTGTAATAAAGGGACATCATGTATGGGCATTGCGGCTATTTTCAAAAGAGAGTTTCAAAAAGAATCATGTAGCCAATATAAGGCACTCTGAGTTTACAAAGCTTTGTACTTGTATTCCTATCAAGTTATCAATAAAAGAAGTATTTCTATTTCAAATCTATGTGTCCAATATTTGGTTTTCTGCAATGAATGGGTACGTGCGTGTGTTTTGCTTAACTAATAGGTGTGTGCGTGTGTATTTTTGCTTGACTAGTTGTTTTGTGCAGGTACATGGCCTTGTGCAAGCGCAACTTAGGCTTGCACGGTGCCACGCCTTAGCGAGGACGATCGATCCCGCAGGGATCCAGGCAAGACGGACGACCCTAGCGGGATCGGGGCGTGACAAAGACTACCCCAGAAGCGTGCCACGAACCGTCCATCCCGATCCGAGATGACAGATAATGGGACCCCGTGCAGCCGATCTATTTCATCAAGGTATATCTGAGCAAGGCGGTCGACGCTCCAAGTAACTTTAATGGCTATGAAGTGCGGTGACTTGGTTAGTCGATCGACGATGACCCAGACGGTGTCGTTTCCCCGCGGCGTCCTTGTAAACCCTCTTCCCGAATTTTTAAAACTTTATCTATTTTATTTCTATTTTTTATGTATAAAATAAAATTTATCTTTCTATAACATATAATTCTTGGATGACAAAAATAATGTCTAATTATTTAGAAAATAATATTTTTGTAATCATATAAATTTATTATACAATTATTTGATTTAATATTATCAAGTATTATTTTACAATTTGATATTTATGATAAAATACTTATAAAATTATTTAGGTTTAACACTAGCATTTATTTTAAATATTTGATTTTAGAAAAGCTATTTTAAATATCAGTAGATATTATTTTAACTTCTTGTAGTAATCGATTATTCGATTAAGATTTCAAAAGTATATGATTTAAAATATTGATAATATCGAATATATACTTTAAATATTATTATGATAATTATTTATTTCGATTGTGATTAGATCGATTTTGGTTAAATGCTATTTGATTTGGAATTGAATTTATATGATTAAATTTTGATAATATTAGATGTTAATTTAAATTGGTATTGTTATCTACAAATGGTTTTGATTAGATTAATTTGTTTTAAATGTTTATTTGAATTTAAAATAAAAGGGAAGCTTATCTATAAGAATTGATAATCCTTATCAAAGTAGGAGAGTAAACCTCCTATATAGGAAAGCTGCATCTATTTTGCTTCAATCCCAACAATTCTTCAACCATCACTCACGAGCCATCCCTCTCTCCCTTCCCGTCAATCACCACAACACACAACACCGACAAAACCCTGCTCTCCTCCACAACCACCCCGACACGACCAACAAGAGATCCGACTCCTCCATGCCTCTGAAACGCCAATACCAGTGCCACCAGAACACAGCCAACAGCAAAAAATTAGGTGCCAAAGTGTCCGTGTCCAACATTACCATCATCGTGTCCACCTCGGGTCCGACCCCAGGCATCCGTGTTCGTTTCCTTCATCCAGTCCCTTACAACCGTCATACAAATCCTCTGTGTCCAGCACCCGGACACAGGAACACCAGAAAGCAAAATACCTAATCCTAGACCTAACCTGCGGCCGGCGCTGGCATCACTCTTCGAGCCACTACCGCCCCGTCGGTTAACGGCCGACCCGCCACCACCAAGTCGTGCCCGACCGCGACCGTGTTCCTCCATCACGTCACCGATCCAACTCCCCTCCGTTGAGCGTTGGTGAAGCCGCGGACGGCCGTCTCGCCAAGCACTGCTGCCTCGCCGTGGTGCTTCCCGAGCACCGGTAGGATCCCCACTGGCAGCGCCCACCAACCGGCGTCCGTCCACCCAGCGCAACGCCTTGCCAGGGCCTCGACGAACCTCGCCCTTCCAGCGCCTCCCTCCGCCGCGGCCAATCGCCGTTGGGGCGCCGCCGCCTCAACTCCGCGGCCAGGCACCGCGTTCTCGCGAGCGGCCACCGCAGTGACCGCTGTGTCGTGCTTCGCCAGCGTCCAGCTCATGAGCGGCACCGAGCGCCGACCCCTCTGGTCTCTCTCTCTCTCCCTTTCCTCTTTGTAGGTTTTTTTCTCTCTCCTTCAACTCTTGCTACTTTTATTTGTTGACTTCTGCTTACTTTTCCTCTCGAAGAAACCGAGGGAACAGCAGTGATAATACTGCTTCTCTTATTATATTAAATGAGTTGGATTATCAGTAACCGAGATGGAACATTATATATACAAGTACAGTAGGTTTTAGTATATTATAAAAGTACAATACTAGTGATAGGTATTTCTTAATGTTACATTTAGTATATATATATATTATATTTATGTGAATTATTATTATTATTATTATTATTATTATTATTATTATTATTATTATTATTATTAGTGTTAAAACCTTTAGCACTATTTATATTGTTCATTCAAATATATATAGATTAAATAATTTCCTAAAAATTAGTTTGTGACAAAATAAATATATATATGTTATGTTCTAAGATTTTATATGGGTCCATTTATACATATTTTCAAGTCTCTAAATATTTTGTTTTCTAAGTAATGGTACTTTATTAATGTCAACAGGTTTCATTACGTATATAAGCATTTTATATAAGTTTACAAACTAATTTTAAGTATTTTTCTAATATGCTTCTAAAAATATTCAAATAGATGAATTCTAATAGTTATAATTATTCCGTAAATAAATATAAATATTTCTAAAAAGAGTTTATAAGATTTATATGGTATTTTCTTAAAGGCCTTTCAAATGTGTTTTGTAAAGTTTTCTAAATATTTTCTAAACATCTTGGAAATAAATATTTATATATATCATTGTATAATTAAGAATTACGTCTCTTAGATGATTTTTCTTTTAGATTAATCTTGATCATGACCAACCTAATCGTAGACGATTTTGGACTTCTTCATATCAACCCTAGGTAATTGGATTTTTCTGGATGCAATGGTACTATCGATTTTACCAGCTAAGGACCACAGGCAAGTGCACTTTCTGATTGCTTTCCGATTCATAGTAGTCTTTTCATTTCATGTCTATACATATATCTTGCTGCTTGTTGACACGCTCGTCACACGGAGTAGTCGGGAGGGGAAATATCTTAGTAGACATGTGGACTACCCAGAATTATCCCAGTGTCTCTCGTGAATGATAGCCGCTGCACACGACACGTGCATTGAGCCTGATTTACCCCATAGCCGTTCACATGTCGAAACAGATATTTCACACCACCTAGATAGATGTTTTTTATTAGTTTTTCCTTGTTTATTTCTCTATCGTGCTATGTCATCAGTTTTCTTACTAGCTTTCATATTTCATATGCTATTTTCATGTCTTGTTAATTCTATTGTGTTTTGCATTGCCGTCGGTTTGTGTACTTGTTCCATTCCTGACTGGAAACCAACATTTTCAGGTTTAGCCGCTACCACTCTTAGCACTGGGGAAGACTTGGGTATGCTGAAGACAACCTAGAAATAGAAAGCAATTGTACCATTTTCATTAATTGTAAAATCTTGTATTTTCTTTAATTATAAATCTTGTAAATGTTGTAATAATTTAGAAATGTGAATGAGCAATAATGTTTATTTTTGAGCATTTATTTTCTTGCGGGCTTGACAGCGTTCTACCGCCGACTCTGCGGCGTAGGCTGGCTTGGACACGTCTCGTATCCGAAAAGCGGGTGCGGGTCGTGACAAGTTTTTGTGGTGGCCCATGCAGGTCAGTTTTCGCAAAGTGTGCGAACTTGTGGTAGTACATATATTAGCCGTACTACCGCAAGCCTGCGACTAGAAAATGCTCATTCACAATTATGATTGAATTAATTTAGGAGAATGACTAGGAATAGTAGTCCCTTATTAATTTGATTATTGGGTAGTTAAGGATTAGGCCATGCAATTTATTAAATTTAGATAACTTGAAAGATTTTTATAGATGCACTATTACATTTTGATACGACGATATGACCTAAGGTGGGTAGACTATTTACTCATCAACTTAGGCCTTTCTGGAGTCCAATTCCTAACCGTAACCCCTTTTCACAAATTTTTAAAATTTTTATTTATTTGAATTAAATTATGATTTTTGGAATTTTATTAATATCCATTTACAATATAGAAGGGTTTAGTCATGGTTAAGATTTAGAGTACAAGATGACTAGAAATCATGGCACGAATAGTGTGGTCGTGTGCCTTGATTAATGTTCTAGCCATGGTAGGGAAGGTCGAACCATAGGTGTACCCTAACTAGGGTAACCAGGCGAAGTTGTGACTTGATCCCTGTAGATAATTTAATTTGTTATAATTCGACTTTTAGAAGTCCCGGTTGTTCTAAACTAGCCCGAACCCAACCCAAGTCCTGGTGGTCATGTATTGCGACCAACGACGTCCATATAGACGCATATATGTGTATATATTGGTACTCCATTTTAGTCTTGTGGATAATTTTCCTAAACATATATGATATATGTATTATTGCTATTTAGAGTTATACTTTTGTAAATAGGAAAACCCTATCTTAAAATGCTATTTTTGGGATTTATTTAGGCTATACGTATATACTTGTGTATGAATATAATCATAGTAGGTAGACATAGTACTATATACACATTTTCCTTAATCTTACATTTTATATCTCTCTCATCTTCGGCCACTTCTCCCTGATCAATTGTCTGAAACTCCAAAATCAATACCGCACTTTTAAGATAAATACTTGCATTCTTTTTCTATTTTTTTTATTAACTTGTACGACTTTTGAGACTCCTTTGAAATTCTTAGGGATATAATTGAAATAATTTTTGATGACCTGCGATGACAAGATAGCAGCGCACTGTCGTCACTTATTTGAATTATCGAGACTGCAGGTTCATTGCAGCCAGCAGCGCACTGGCGTGGCATGACCCCTAAGTTGAAATAAATTCAAGTAAGCGTGGGTAATCGAACATTATAAAAATTATGTCTTAATTGTCCTATTTAATCCTTGAGTTATTATGGATAGAGTTGGTAGAGTGTTCGATACCATATTATGCTCAAGTCATAAATCAAGGGTTTACTGCTGCCAGATGTACACTGGCGAGGCATGGATGCTTGGTTAAATGATTTTGGATATACTTATGGTTTTCGAATATTATAGAAACTATATCTTTTGGCATGTAATTGTTGAAAAATTTTATGTTCCACAACTACATAAACTCTCGAGTAAAATTTGGTTATTTCTTAACCTTTCATTACTTGAACCCTTCCTTTTATCTTTTCTACCGTTATTAGTCATCCTAGAAACCATCTAAACCTATTCACTAGATTCATAAACATACCTATATCATAATTCAATGATCATGCCTAAACAATTGCTTGTGTTAAACCAATTTCCTTGATCACCCTTAAACAAAATGTGATCGTGACTCAATCGTGAAACATTTTGATCGTGCCAAATCGCATCTTTTATTTTATTATCCATGAATACACGTGACTAATTAGATCATGAGTCATATCACTTCCTTGGTTATACAATTCGTCGTTTTATCCATTTCAATCAAAAATTTGGTTTCTGATTATTCTTCATAGTCGTGCCTAATTGTGCCCTTGAAATTTCGAGGACGAAATTTTTCTAAGGTGGGTAGATTTGTAAACCCTCTTCCCGAATTTTTAAAACTTTATCTATTTTATTTCTATTTTTCATGTATAAAATAAAATTTATCTTTCTATAACATATAATTCTTGGATGACAAAAATAATGTCTAATTATTTAGAAAATAATATTTTTGTAATCATATAAATTTATTATACAATTATTTGATTTAATATTATCAAGTATTATTTTACAATTTGATATTTATGATAAAATACTTATAAAATTATTTAGGTTTAACACTAGCATTTATTTTAAATATTTGATTTTAGAAAAGCTATTTTAAATATCAGTAGATATTATTTTAACTTCTTGTAGTAATCGATTATTCGATTAAGATTTCAAAAGTATATGATTTAAAATATTGATAATATCGAATATATACTTTAAATATTATTATGATAATTATTTATTTCGATTGTGATTAGATCGATTTTGGTTAAATGCTATTTGATTTGGAATTGAATTTATATGATTAAATTTTGATAATATTAGATGTTAATTTAAATTGGTATTGTTATCTACAAATGGTTTTGATTAGATTAATTTGTTTTAAATGTTTATTTGAATTTAAAATAAAAGGGAAGCTTATCTATAAAAATTGATAATCCTTATCAAAGTAGGAGAGTAAACCTCCTATATAGGAGAGCTGCGTCTATTTTGCTTCAATCCCAACAATTCTTCAACCATCACTCACGAGCCATCCCTCTCTCCCTTCCCGTCAATCACCACAACACACAACACCGACAAAACCCTGCTCTCCTCCACAACCACCCCGACACGACCAACAAGAGATCCGACTCCTCCATGCCTCTGAAACGCCAATACCAGTGCCACCAGAACACAGCCAACAGCAAAAAATTAGGTGCCAAAGTGTCCGTGTCCAACATTACCATCATCGTGTCCACCTCGGGTCCGACCCCGGGCATCCGTGTTCGTTTCCTTCATCCAGTCCCTTACAACCGTCATACAAATCCTCTGTGTCCAGCACCCGGACACAGGAACACCAGAAAGCAAAATACCTAATACTAGACCTAACCTGCGGCCGGCGCTGGCGTCACTCTTCGAGCCACCACCGCCCCGTCGGTTAACGGCCGACCCGCCACCACCAAGTCGTGCCCGACCGCGACCGTGTTCCTCCATCACGTCACCGATCCAACTCCCCTCCGTTGAGCGTTGGTGAAGCCGCGGACGGCCGTCTCGCCAAGCACTGCTGCCTCGCCGTGGTGCTTCCCGAGCACCGGTAGGATCCCCACTGGCAGCGCCCACCAACCGGCGTCCGTCCACCCAACGCAACGCCTTGCCAGGGCCTCGACGAACCTCGCCCTTCCAGCGCCTCCCTCCGCCGCGGCCAATCGCCGTTGGGGCGCCGCCGCCTCAACTCCGCGGCCAGGCACTGCGTTCTCGCGAGCGGCCACCGCAGTGACCGCTGTGTCGTGCTTCGCCAGCGTCCAGCTCACGAGCGGCACCGAGCGCCGACCCCTCTGGTCTCTCTCTCTCTCCCTTTCCTCTTTGTAGGTTTTTTTCTCTCTCCTTCAACTCTTGCTACTTTTATTTGTTGACTTCTGCTTACTTTTCCTCTCGAAGAAACCGAGGGAACAGCAGTGATAATACTGCTTCTCTTATTATATTAAATGAGTTTTGGATTATCAGTAACCGAGAAGGAACATTATATATACAAGTACAGTAGGTTTTAGTATATTATAAAAGTACAATACTAGTGATAGGTATTTCTTAATGTTACATTTAGTATATATATATTATATTTATGTGAATTATTATTATTATTATTATTATTATTATTATTATTATTATTATTATTATTAGTGTTAAAACCTTTAGCACTATTTATATTGTTCATTCAAATATATATAGATTAAATAATTTCCTAAAAATTAGTTTGTGACAAAATAAATATATATATGTTATGTTCTAAGATTTTATATGGGTCCATTTATACATATTTTCAAGTCTCTAAATATTTTGTTTTCTAAGTAATGGTACTTTATTAATGTCAACAGGTTTCATTACGTATATAAGCATTTTATATAAGTTTACAAACTAATTTTAAGTATTTTTCTAATATGCTTCTAAAAATATTCAAATAGATGAATTCTAATAGTTATAAATATTCCGTAAATAAATATAAATATTTCTAAAAAGAGTTTATAAGATTTATATGGTATTTTCTTAAAGGCCTTTCAAATGTGTTTTGTAAAGTTTTCTAAATATTTTCTAAACATCTTGGAAATAAATATTTATATATATCATTGTATAATTAAGAATTACGTCTCTTAGATGATTTTTCTTTTAGATTAATCTTGATCATGACCAACCTAATCGTAGACGATTTTGGACTTCTTCATATCAACCCTAGGTAATTGGATTTTTCTGGATGCAATGGTACTATCGATTTTACCAGCTAAGGACCACAGGCAAGTGCACTTTCTGATTGCTTTCCGATTCATAGTAGTCTTTTCATTTCATGTCTATACATATATCTTGCTGCTTGTTGACACGCTCGTCACACGGAGTAGTCGGGAGGGGAAATATCTTAGTAGACATGTGGACTACCCAGAATTATCCCAGTGTCTCTCGTGAATGATAGCCGCTGCACACGACACGTGCATTGAGCCTGATTTACCCCATAGCCGTTCACATGTCGAAACAGATATTTCACACCACCTAGATAGATGTTTTTATTAGTTTTTTCTTGTTTATTTCTCTATCGTGCTATGTCATCAGTTTTCTTACTAGCTTTCATATTTCATATGCTATTTTCATGTCTTGTTAATTCTATTGTGTTTTGCATTGCCGTCGGTTTGTGTACTTGTTCCATTCCTGACTGGAAACCAACATTTTCAGGTTTAGCCGCTATCACTCTTAGCACTGGGGAAGACTTGGGTATGCTGAAGACAACCTAGAAATAGAAAGCAATTGTACCATTTTCATTAATTGTAAAATCTTGTATTTTCTTTAATTATAAATCTTGTAAATGTTGTAATAATTTAGAAATGTGAATGAGCAATAATGTTTATTTTTGAGCATTTATTTTCTTGCGGGCTTGACAGCGTTCTACCGCCGACTCTGCGGCGTAGGCTGGCTTGGACACGTCTCGTATCCGAAAAGCGGGTGCGGGTCGTGACAGTCCTCGACAAGACAACAACAAAGTCCATAGTGACATGATCCCACTTTTACTCTGGAATGGCAAGGTTCTGCATCTCTTTGCCCTGTCGCTAGTGCTCGGCTTTGACTTGCTGACAGGCCGTACAGTTCGATACAAAGAGTGCTACGTCCCTCTTCATTTCGTGCCACCAAAAGACAACACGAAGGTCCTTATAAATCTTGGTACTACCAGGATGCAAGGAATATTTTGCATAATGCGCCTCTGACATTATCTTTTTTCTAAGTTCTGCGTCATCCGGAACGCATAGTCGACCCTTTACTTGCAACACTCCCGACTCGTCTTTTGCAAAGTCGGACGCCTTTTCTGTCGATATCAGCTTTCGTATCTTCTCCAGGTATGGATCGTCCTTTTGAGCAGACTTGATTTTCTCCAATAGGCTCGGTTCCAGCCGCAGTTGTGCCAGTTTCATGTCTCTAAAATGAACTCGAAGTTTAATGCCTATTCCTTCCAAGTTACGCAGCAGTCGACTGTTGATGCATAACGAAGCTAAGTACTTCCGGCTCAACATTTTTTTTGTCCGACGTATAGTCGATTGACAAGCCGTAGTCTTTGATCAGTTCAAGCCATCGCCTCTGCCGCAAATTCAGTTCTTTCTGGGTGAAGAGATACTTGAGGCTTTCTTGGTCCATATAAATCCTGTACGCCATGCCATAAAGATAGTGACGCCACAGCTTCAATGCGAACACAATCGCCGCTAGTTCTAGGTCGTACGTGGGATAGTTCTTTTCGTACGGCTTCAACTGCCGGGAAACAAAAGATATCACTTTGTCCTGCTGTATGAGCAAAGACCCCAAGCCTTGGCTAGAAGCATTGCTAAAGATTTGAAATCAATACCTTCAGGAAGTTCAAGTATTAGGGCCAAATTTAGTCATTATTTGAGCTCATGGAAGGAAGCTTCACAGTCATCTGACCACTCGAATGCGACTCATTTTTGGGTGAGGTGAGTCAACGGTGATGTAATCTTCGCGAAGTCCTTCACGAAGCATCGGTAGTATCCCGCCAAGCCTAGAAAGCTCTGAATTTTGCTAACTGATGCGGTCCGTTTCCAATCAGCAACTGCCTTAAATTTCTTTGGATCGACTGAGATGCCCGCGGCGGAGATGATGTGCCCGAGAAATGAGACGTTGTTCAGCCAGAATCCACACTTGCTCCTCTTTGCATATAACTAATTCTCTCGAAGAGTTTGGAGTACCGTCCGCAGGTGTTCTACATGTTGCGCTCGATCCTTCGAGTAGACGAGGATGTCGTCGATGAAGACTACTACGAATTTGTCAACGAACGAAAGGAACATCCGACTCATCAGATCCATAAAGACGGCAGGGGCGTTTGTCAGACCGAACGGCATTACCAAGAACTCGTAGTGGCCATAGCGAGTGCGGAAGGCAGACTTCGGCACGTCATCTGGCTTGACTTTGAGTTGGTGATAACCTGATCGCAGATCAATCTTCGAAAACATCGTTGCACCTTGGAGCTGGTCAAACAAGTCGTCGATGCGGGGTAGGGGGTATTTGTTTCGGATGGTGGCTTTATTCAATTCCTGATAGTCGATGCAGAGCCGCATCGATCCATCATTCATTTATATAAATAGCACGAGCACACCCCACGACGAGACACTCGGACGGGTAAATCCTTTGTCAAGTAATTCCTGTAGTTGTGCCTTGAGTTCTTTCAGTTCTGCCAGGACCATTCTGTACGGAGCTTTCGAGTTCTGTCAGGTGTCGGGGAATGTATCGATGGTGAATTCACTTTTTTCGATCGGATGGCATTCCTGGTAGCTCGTCCGGGAACACGTCGGGGAATTCTTCTACAATGTCGGCCTGACCTACGTTTGCACCATCCAGTCGTGTGTCTCGAACGAACGCCAAGTAGCCTTCGCATCCCGAATGCAGCATCCTTCGAGCAGAAATTGTCGAAATTACCATACACGTCGACGATGCTTCACCACACGAGTAGCAGAATTTAGGCACTCCAGGTATACGGAAGGTGACCTTCTTTCCTGCGCAATCAATGATAGCATTACAAGGACCGAGCCAATCCATACCCAGTATGATATTGAAGTCCTTCATATCTAGAACTATCGCATCAAGACCGATCTTTTGACCCTTAATACAGATGATTCCGTCGTCACAGGCTAAATTTTTGAGTAGTGGTGTGCTCGAAGGGGTACTTACGCTAAGGTCGAGATCTAAAGATATTATAGGAAATTTGTGCTCGACGGTAAAGTTTGCCGATATAAAACTATATGAAGTGCCTGAATCAAATAACACACGAGTAGGCAAATTATTGAAATTTAGTATACCTGTCACTACCGTATCTGATGCAAGCACTTCATCCCGAGTCATGGCGTAGATGCGGCCCTGGGCATTGCGGCGACGATCTTGGCCATTTTGTGGTGTGAGTTGATGGGCTCGAGGCGCTGGACCCTGGTTCCCTGGACGATATTGCTGTTATTGGGGCGTCATTGGTTTCGGCCTTCTGGTCGGACAATTAGCACGAACGTGACCCATTTAACCACAGTTCCAGCATCCACCCTCTGGTATCTGACAATCATTGATAGTGTGATCGACATGGTAACATCGGATGCAGTAAGGCCGTGGATTACGCCCTTGATATCTGCCTTGTTGCCCATTGTTTGGACGCTTAGTCGCATTGTTTTCTTCCGCATGGATAGGGTGTTTGTGATTGTAGGTATGCACAGCGCTGAGAGCATCTGGGGTATATTGGCGTTCAAGACAGAGGGCATAGTTTAGGGACTCACCCATTGTCTTATATTCGAGAACTGACACATGAACAGAGATGGAGGGCCGCAGTCCCACTTTGAACCATCGAGCATGACTCTCCATTGTTGGCAAGAATGCTCTAGCGAATTTGGCTAACTTATTGAATTCTGCTGCATACTGCCTCACCATCTTGTTCCCTTGTTTCAGCTGCATAATTTATTTTTTGTCTTGTCGAACGGCTGCAGGAAGGTACTCGATCTCGAACGCCTTTCGGATGGTGACCCAAGAGATTGTCGTTGTCTCGTCATCGCGTCTGATCACTCGCTTTTGTATGGCCCACTAGTCGTGCACGTTCAATCGGAGTAAAAGTTGAGCGCATGCGACTCTCTTGGACTCATCGACGTCCAGAAGCTCGAACCGACCTTCTAACTCCTCAAACCAATCGATCGCCAAAGAAGGGTCTTCAGTACGCAGAAGGAAGTGCGATAATTTTTCGTGAATTTTGACACCTCAAAGTTGGAGCTTCTTGGTGTCGCAGATGAATTCTCGGGCACCTCCGGCTCGATTTGAATCGGTCAAACCGCAGGCTCGGCTGCAGTGTGAGTCGTCACAGAATTTTCGTTGGCCACAACCGTCTGGACGATTTACTGAAGAGTATCAAGCTGCTTCTGCTGCAACTTGAACTGTGCATCGAATCGAACCTCGAACTGAGTCTGCCGTACCGTAACCTGTCTCTGCTGCTCTTCAACGTGTTGTCGATGCTGTTCGTTCAGATGCTGATTTGCCTCGGTCTGCCGCTGTTGCCCTTCCAGCATGCGCATCATCCGCTCGATGGGATCCATAGGGACGTTTGAGGGTTGCGCCCCTGAGCTGCTCGAGTCGCTCGAAGCACTATCTCCGTTCCCACTTGCGGTTTCTTGGACCTCTGGGATTTAGAAGGCAACTCGTATTAGTCTCAAAAAATATTATGGACTCGCTATATGGAACAAATCATCTTATCAACACGAGGTCAAAGGTTCAAGACTCAAATAGAACGCTAAAGGACGTAAAGCCGTGCTCTGATACCATTATGTCACGTTCTGATTCCGTATAATCGATAGTCGTCCTCCAGGCGTGATGTCGTGCGAACCTAAATTGCGATCGCACAAGGCATAGTCATAAGGTTATCCAAAACATAACAATAAGAGAATGCGCAGAGTAAATTGAACACACATTGTAGAGAAGGAAACTTAAGCTTTATTGATAATGAACATCATTTTACAGACTCGATACAAAGGCGTCGCACGGGCTTTTTATAAACTGAATCCATTATAAAATGAACGTCGATGAGATAGCCGTTCCATACATTTCATCTATTTGGTTTTTCTACAACCAATATTACAAAACCACCTGAGATGGTGGGGAGTCGCTCCATCTGTCTTCTTGGTCTTCGACAACGGAGTTTTCAAAAGAGATTGGATCTAGGCTTCGACGGTACGGACGAAGCTTCAAAACACATGAGCGTTGCCTTCCTTCACGCGGCATGCTCCTCCCGATTTATTGCACCTGTAGAGAGTTCGAGGATCAGTACAATCAACGTGTACTGACGAGTGGCTAATTAGTTTCTAGACTCTCATTTTGTTCAAAAATTTAGATAAAACATAAAACTTATTTGTTTGTGATATTTCTAGCCATCCTAGTTATTTTCATGCAAGCAGTTTGACAAAACATAATCTAGGTGAACTACGCTAGAAATCTTTCTTGGCAGAGTGCGCCGTGCTGCTGATGTATCTTCATCACTTGTACTCTCTTCACGTGCATCTTCACTATCAGTTGCGGCAACTGGATCGACATCATCGTAGAAGCCAAAGTCACAATCGTCTAGTGCCTCAATCATTAACTTATCTTCTTCGGCACGTAGTGATCGAGGAGAAGCTGGAAGGTGGGCGGTTTCTGTTTCTGGCTCATTTGGCTTCGTAGCCTTATCTGCTGTCTCCGCAATATCCTCCCTGGTCTCTACAACCTCGTCCTTCTCTCTGGACGGAAAGTTTCCTGCCTGGGTTCAAGGGTAGGTGTAGGAGACGACATCATGACTCCGTGTCACCCCTATTTCCTGTATTTCGTATTTGTACTCGTAATTTGATTTTGGCACGTATTTTATTTTCTCGACTTGCAGTTTCGGGTTCTCGTAAATGGGTTTGGACCATGGCTCGTATAAATACATAAGCTGAAAAATGCAGTAGAACCATAACTAATCTCATCCACAAGAATAAAAGATATTATATAATCAACTATGAATTTGTCTTGATACAATATGTTGGACGGAGACAAATCTACTACCAACAAAGATAAGAAAAGGTACATAGAAAATGAAATAAGTGGCGAGCGAAGCGAAGACGATCCAAGTGCAATCATCCTCGAAAAAATAGCGAAGATCACGGCTAGAGCTAAAGCACCTGCGAAAGACAATAGCACACACCTGGCAAGACAACCAGGTCCTCAGAGGGACGTAACAAGACACATAATAGCATGCCATATAAACTGAATAAATATTACTCAAATAAATAAGTAAATCAAATTATAACATGTTCCAATACGTACCTACTGAACGAGCGTACCATCCCCCCAACCAAACAAGGACAGGAGATGGTAAACTAATTCACGGTAACGTATCTTCCCATGCTATGAATCCAATATGGTATCCGGACCCCAACAAGGTTCAATACTTTCTTATCGAAGTAGTAAGTCACACCTACAACCAAACAAGGACAAGATGTGACGAACTAATCCGCGACAAGTTATTGTTCCAAGCCACGGTCAGATACAAGTACCCAAACCAAAAGTACTCGTAAATAACGGATAGGATATTCTACCATTCTAAGTGATATATAGTTAAAAACAATCCTTCCTACGCATGGGCCCTGGCTAAATAGGATCGGCGTAGTCCCCCTTTGGGTACCAGAGGCCCCATCAGGAAGAGCATGACGTTCCGCAGAATCGTCAGTGGCCGTCAGTAATCATGGGTCATCAACCCCGTATCTCCAACGGAGAGTCCGGGTCACAAGAGAAGTGCATCGAAGCCCATACGCTAAGGAATTGTCCTCTCCGCCCAATGCCTACTGTGTTGTATCCACAACACAACCACTATAACCGCTAAGTCAAACTAGCATGCAACCTCTAATAGCGGTTATTCCTATCGCACGGCTTGTACGTACTGGTGGCCAGCCAATCACGTACTTTCGTGTCCTACATGCGACACACAACTTCGTGTTACAACGTGTCAAGGCCAATGAATGCAACACACAAGGTGGTCCTTTAAATCTAGGTTTAATTTGTAAGAAAAATAATACACAGCAGGAAACTGAACAGTAAATTCTAACAGTTATGCTATGTATCACAGTTTATTTTGCATAAAGAAATAATGAACATGCATGAAATATGAGCTAAAATAATTAAACAGCAAATGGCAAGGTGTCTTGCCTGGTAGTACGCCCGGTGTGCTGCGATAATCACGGTGGCACGAACTGTAACTTTGATGTAACAACTACACAAGGGGACCTCTGTTGGTGGCACGGACAGTTTCATTGGGTCCAGAAGGGTCAAATTGGCTAGGATTGACATATGGTAGTCCAGTTTTGGAAGAGGGTAGGAAGATACGGTTAGCAGGGATGGATGATGGTCAAGGAATTTAGAATATATACAAATTTGAAAATATTTTATCATTAGCTTAAAATAGTTTTTAGAAAGAAATTACTTGTAAAGTAAAATCAGCTTTTAGGCAAAAAAAATATTTTAGGTTTGTCGAAAATAATAATCTTTAAGGTAGAAAACTATATTAGTTTAAATATCATGACATGTTTTAAGAACCAAATTGAAATCGATTAGACAAAATCCATAATATCACTTTTTAGAAGGTATTTATAGTATCTATAACTAATCCATTTTTTTATATATACTACTAGTAGGTACAAAATGATAATGGAAAAGAAAAACATGATAATAATAATGATAATGATAATGATAAATAGTAATATTAATGAAAATATAGGATACAATAAAAGGAAGCAAACAGTGAGCAAAAATCAACAGCAACAAAACGAAGCTGCTGTCTCACAGAAATCAAAACAACAAAAAAACAAAAGCTGCTCTTTTAATAATAATAATAATAATAATAATAACAATAATAATTACAATAATAATAAGGAATAATCAGTATGATAAAGTTTAAGAACCATAGTAATAATAATAATAATAATAATAATAATAATAATAATAATAATAATAATAATAATAAAATTATTAATAATAATGATAATGATAAGAGAAGAAAACAAGTCAAAAACAAACAGCAACAAACAATAAAACAATTAAATAAAAAAAACAATTACAAAATAAAATAGAAAATAAAAATTTAAAAACAATTGCAGCAGTCGACTGACTGCTGCTGCTGTCCATTAAAATGAAGAAAGGGGAGAGAGAAGAAGATGGGGACGGAGAGCGAGAGGGAGCGGGTTTTGTCAGAGAGGGAGTGGATCGGTGGAGAAGGAGAACGGAGAGGCTACGGTGGGTGGAGGATGGCGAAGGCGCATGCGGTTGACGCGTGGTCGGAAGAGAAGAGGGGCGGCGACGGTGGTACGGCGGTCTGGGCGGACTGGAAGAAGGGGGTTTCGAGGAGAACTCGGCGGCAGCGAGGAACTGAGGCGGCGGCGGCGAGGAATCAGCGGCTGTGGGAGGTGGCGGAGGCCGATCGACGTCGTGCGCACGGGGCAGAGCGAAGTCGCCAGCTCGGCGAAGGTCACCGGAGGGGTTTCGGGGTTTCGGGCGGCTGTGGACGGCGGATGGAAGGGACGTGCGGCCAGGCGGCGAAGGGGGAGGCACAGCAAGGGGTCTCTGGCGACGCGGCTGTGCCGACGACGGTGAGTTTTTAGGTTTAGGGTTTTCGATTTTTTTATTTCTCCTTCTTTTTGATGACGGTGGTGGTTGTGTGGTGACGATGACGACGATGATGGTGGCGATGGCTTTGGTGGTGGTGGAGTTTGGTTGTCGGCTGGTGGGATTCCGATATTCGGGTGGTGGCACTCGACCATGGTGGCCGGAGTGCGGTGGTGGCGTGGTGATGATGCTGGTGGTTGTGGTGTTGGTGCTGGTGGTTGGGATGAGCCACGACGGATGGCGCTGGTGGTGGTGGGGTGCTGGTGGCGCGGGTGTTCGTCGGGTTTCGGGGCAATGGGGATTTTGGGTGGCGGTTGATTCGGGTGTAGGCTGGCCGGGGTATTCTGTGGGTTTCGGTGGTGGTGTATACGGGTGGCTGGTTTTGGCAGGTGGGTGAAGGCTGTGGCGGTGGTGGCGGAGTAGGTGATCGGTCGCTGGTGAGGGTGGTGGCCCTGGCCGGGCGCGGTCAAGGTGATGGCTTTGGTGGTGGCGACCGGGGATGGTCGGTCGGAAATGGCAGTCGGGTTATGTCCTGGTGGTGATGGTCGGGAGTCGGGGATGATGGTGATGGCGGGTTGTCGTGGCCAGGGGGCAGGAGTCGGGGGCTGTCATCGGTTAGAATAGGTTTAGGGATTAGGTGGTTGTCGTGTCCGGGGTGTCGGACACGACGGAGGAATACTGGATTTGTGTCCAGGGTGGTTGGACGAGAATTAATATTGTATATGTAAAAAAAATATCCTATTGGATAGACACCCGGGGTCGGACCCGAGGCCGTCACGGCTGACACGGAAGAGATGGACACCGACACGAGGCACGTACACTTTGTGGAATTTTGTGGAAGGAAATAAAAAAGATGGAGGAGTACCTGCCTATTTATAGGATGTGGGAATTCCCATCTGGATAGGATTAGGAAAAGATTCAAACCCAATTTAGATATTTCCCAAATTTAATTCAAAGCAATCAAATCCAAATCCAAATCCAAATCAAATTTCAAATTAAATATCCAATTTAAATCAAATTAATTCTTAGTTTAAAACGAATAGGATAAAGCAAATTTTAAATATTTAACTATTTAAATAAATGCATAAATTCAAATCAAGATTTAAAATGGACACAAAATTCCAAATATATTTTCCAAAAATACCAATAATAATAATTTCGAAAATAATAAATATTTATAAATATCCTTTTTGAATATAAAATATTATTATAAATAAATTTTGAAAATTATATTTTTATTTAAAGCAAACTAGCAAAAATATTTATGAAATATGTGCATGTGCTAAAATATTATTTATTCTAAACAAAAGGCTTTAAATAAAATCATAAATTTTGATAGCTAAATTAAATATTACATATATTATTTTGAAACCATAAAAATGTTTTTCTAAAAATATGAATGCTCGCACATATTCGCACTCGTCGAACAAAAATAAAATTTCGTGCGCGACGTAAAATACGACTACACGACGTACAATAAAAATTTTAAATCCGTACAAATATTAATAAAAAATAATTAGTAGATATTTAGGGGTTTTACATCCTACCCAACTTAAAAGAATTTCGTCCTCGAAATTAAGAATTAGTAGGGGGGTGAGAGGACACAAGGGAATATCTTTGGGGATCCAATGATGACAATGTTTTCACAAAATCATGTCGAAAGAAATTGCGATCTAGACCGTAGAATTTAACACGGGTATGGTTACGAGGGTCGCGAGTTTAAGGCACGATTAGAAGATTAAGGATTTAAAGTTTAGATCATGAGGATTATGCAATAGAGAATGATATAGTATCAAGAGAATAAGTTAGAGATCTAGTAGGTTGAGGCACAATTAAGAGAACAAATTAGATTCACTCCCAATTAGGAGGTCGTGATAGTAAATATAGGGCCAAGAAAAAGAACGAGCAGTTTAGGATGAAGATATAGCAACATCGAGTGAGAATGAGCATAGTTGATAGGAAGGCTAGAAGTTCTAGTATGACGCTTTCGTCCTCCTAAAATAGGCGAGGGCGAAGTAATATAGAGTTCGAATGAGGCGTTATCGAATACGAATACGTGATTCAAGGACGATCAAAAATTTCGAAAGGAGTTGCCAAGGCAGTCGCGGATGGGACTCTAAAGGACAAGTTTAGCTATGTCCCCATCCACGTAGAACGATAAATAAAAGCGAACCAAAGTGCACTCGGTTGATCAGACCTTTATGCACCGGTTCTAATAGACAATATGTTAGTGGGGTACCTCCATTAACATATATGTCACGAACAAGCTTGGTAAAAGGCTAAGCTTGCAAAAACTAGGCTACATTAGCATCATTAGTCTAGATAGTAAAAATATAGGTACAATAATAGATGAATAAAAACAATTATGAATAGTCTAAGAGTCATAAGGATCTAAGTCTTGTTTTTTCCTATACCATCATTCTACGGTTTTATTGACCAAGGCTTGGTTGACCAAATGGGTTAACTTCCACTAGTCTCTATGGTATAGATAACACCATTTGTATTTCCTTAATGTCAAGGGTGTGTCAAGTCGTGGGGTATTCTACCCAACTTAAAAGAATTAAGCTAAGGGTGTCTGGGACATCTAACTAGTAGGGTCAACCTCTAGCAAGCACGAAGGGAAGATAAGACTAGGGATGGAGGAAAACAAACAAGATACAATTGATGAGTCAAACGGTAGATAAAATCGAGAAAAGAGGTCAAGTATGTGAATGAGATCCTAGACTTCTAATCCTATACGTAGGCTTGCTTGGTACGGTAAAGTAACCAAACAATTTATCTTGACCTGCATGGGCCACCACAAAAACATGTAACGCCCCAGTCCCAAAATACGTAGGACTAGGAACGTAGACATGCCAGCTGTATTCATACAAAGTATACTCCAATATATGGAAGCCTCGTATAAATACATAAGCTAAAAAATGCAGTAGAACCATAACTAATCTCATCCACAAGAATATAAGATATTATATAATCAACTATGAATTTGTCTTGATACAATATGTTGGGCGGAGACAAATCCACTACCAACAAAATAAGAAAAAGTACATAGAAAATAAAATGAGTGGCGAGCGAAGCGAAGACGATCCAAGTGCAATCATCCTCGAAGAAATAGCGAAGATCACGGCTAGAGCTAAAGCACCTGCGAAAGACAATAGCACACACCTGGCAAGATAACCAGGTCCTCAGAGGGACGTAACAAGACGCATAATAGCATGCCATATAAACTGAATAAATATTGCTCAAATAAATAAGTAAATCGAATTATAACATGTTCCAATACGTACCTACTGAACGAGCGTACCATCCCCCCAACCAAACAAGCACAGGAGATGGTAAACTAATTCACGGTAACGTATCTTCCCATGCTATGAATCCAATATGGTATTCGGACCCCAACAAGGTTCAATACCTTCTCATCGAAGTAGTAAGTCACACCTACAACCAAACAAGGACAAGATGTGACGAACTAATCCACGACAAGTTATTGTTCCAAGCCACGGTCAGATACAAGTACCCAAACCAAAAGTACTCGTACCTAACGGATAGGGTAGCCTACCATTCTAAGTGATATGTAGTTAAGAACAATCCTTCCTACGCATGGGCCCTGGCTAAATAGGATCGGCATAGTCCCTCTTTGGGTACCAGAGGCCCCATCAAGAAGAGCATGACGTTCCACAGAATCGTCAGTGGCCGTCAGTAATCATGGGTCATCAATCCCGTATCTCCAGCGGAGAGTCCGGGTCACAAGGGAAGTGCATCGAAGCCCATACGCTAAGGAATTGTCCTCCCCGCCCAATGCCTACTGTGTTGTATCCACAACACAACCACTATAACCGCTAAGTCAAACTAGCATGCAACCTCTATTAGCGGTTATTCCTATCGCACGGCTTGTACGTACTGGTGGCCAGCCAATCACGCACTTTCGTGTCCTACATGCGACACATAACTTCGTGTTACAACGTGTCAAGGCTAATGAATGCAACACACAAGGTGGTCCCTTAAATCTAGGTTTAATTTTAAGAAAAAATACACGCAGGAAACTGAACAGTAAATTCTAACAGTTATGCTATGTATCACAGTTTATTTTGCATAAAGAAAAAATGAACATGCATGAAATATGAGCTAAAATAATTAAACAGCAAATGGCAAGGTGTCTTGCCTGGTAGTACGCCTGGTGTGCTGCGATAATCACGTGGCACGAACTACAACTTTGATGTAACAACTACACAAGGGGACCTCTGTTGTGGCACGGACAGTTTCATTGGGTCCAGAAGGGTCAAATTGGCTAGGATTGACATATGGTAGTCCAGTTTGGAAGAAGGTAGGAAGATACGATTAGCAGGGACGGATGATGGTCAAGGAATTTAGAATATATACAAATTTGAAAATATTTTATCATTAGCTTAAAATAGTTTTTAGAAAGAAATTACTTGTAAAGTAAAATCAGCTTTTAGGCAAAAAAATATTTTAGGTTTGTCGAAAATAATAATCTCTTTGGTAGAAAAATATTAGTTTAAATATCATGACATGTTTTAAGAACCAAATTGAAATCGATTAGACAAAATCCATAATATCACTTTTTAGAAGGTATATTATAGTATCTATAACTAATCCATTTTTTTTATATATATACTAGTAGGTACAAAATGATAATGGAAAAGAAAAACATGATAATAATAATGATAATGATAATGATAAATAGTAATATAATGAAAATATAGGATACAATAAAAGGAAGCAAACAGTGAGCAAAAATCAACAGCAACAAAACGAAGCTGCTGTCTCACAGAAATCAAAACAACAAAAAAACAAAAGCTGCTCTTAATAATAATAATAATAATAATAATATAACAATAATAATTACAATAATAATAAGGAATAATCAGTATGATAAAGTTTAAGAACCATAGTAAAATAATAATAATAATAATAATATTAATAATAATAATAATAATAAAATTATTAATAATAATGATAATGATAAGAGAAGAAAACGAGTCAAAAACAAACAGCAACAAACAATAAAACAAGTAATAAAAAAAGAATTACAAAATAAAATAGAAAATAAAAATTTAAAAACAATTGCAGCAGTCGTGACTGCTGTGCTGTCCATTAAAAATGGAGAAAGGGAGAGAGAAGAAGATGGGGACGGAGAGCGAGAGGGAGTGGATCGGTGGAGAAGGGGAACGGAGAGGCTGCAGTTGGGCGGAGGATGGCGAAGGCGCATGCGGTTGACGCGTGGTCGGAAGAGAAGAGGGGCGGCGACGGTGGTGCGGCGGTCTGGGCGGACTGGAAGAAGGGGGTTTCGAGGAGAACTCGGCGGCAGCGAGGAACTGAGGCTGCGGCGGCGAGGAATCAGTGGCATGTGGGAGGTGGCGGAGGCCGATCGGCGTCGTGCGCACGGGGCGGAGCGAAGTTGCCGGCTCGGCGAAGGTCACCGGAGGGGTTTCGGGGTTTAGCGCGGCTGTGGACGACGGATGGAAGGGACGTGCGGCCAGGCGGCGAAGGGGGAGGCACAGCAAGGGGTCTCCGGCGACGCGGCTGTGCCGGCGATGGTGAGTTTTTAGGGTTAGGGTTTTCGATTTTTTTTTATTTCTCTTTTTGATGACGGTGGTGGTTGTGTGGTGACGATGACGACGATGATGGTGGCGATGGCTTTGGTGGTGGTTGGAGTTGGTTGTCGGCTGGTGGGATTCCGGTATTCGGGTGGTGGCACTCGACCATGGTGGCCGGAGTACGTGGTGGCGTAGTGATGATGCTGGTGGTTGTGGTGTTGGTGCTGGTGGTTGGGATGAGCCACGGCGGATGGCGCTGGTGGGGTGCTGGTGGCGGGTGTTCGTCGGGTTTCGGGGCAATGGGGATTTTGGGTGGCGGTTGATTCGGGTGTAGGCTGGGGAGTATTCTGTGGGTTTCGGTGGTGGTGTATACGGGTGGCTGGTTTTGGCAGGTGGGTGAAGGCTGTGGCTGGTGGTGGCGGAGTAGGTGATCGGCGTCGCTGGTGAGGGTGGTGGCCCTGGCCGGGCGCGGTCAAGGTGATGGGCTTTGGTGGTAGCGAGGGGATGGTCGGTCGGAAATGGCAGTCGGGTTATGTCCTGGTGGTGATGGTCGGGAGTCGGGGATGATGGTGATGGCGGGTTGTCGTGGCCAAGGGACAGGAGTCGGGGGCTGTCATCGGTTAGAATAGGTTTAGGGATTAGGTGGTTGTCGTGTCCGGGGTCGGACACGACGGAGGAATACTGGATTTGTGTCCAGGGTGGTTGGACGAGAATTAATATTGTAAGTAAAAAGAATACCCGTATTGGATAGACACCCGGGGTCGGACCCGAGGCCGTCACGGCTGACACGGAAGAGATGGACACCGACACGAGGCACGTACACTTTGTGGAATTTTGTGGAAGGAAATAAAAAAGATGGAGGAGTACCTGCCTATTTATAGGATGGGAATTCACATCTGGATAGGATTAGGAAAAGATTCAAACCCAATTTAGATTTCCCAAATTTAATTCAAAGCAATCAAATCCAAATCCAATCCAAATCAAATTTCAAATTAAATATCCAATTTAAATCAAATTAATTCTTAGTTTAAAACGAATAGGATTAAAGCAATTTCAAATATTTAACTATTTAAATAAATGCATAAATTCAAATCAAGATTTAAAATGGATACGAAATTCCAATAATATTTCCAAAAATACCAATAATAATAATTTTGAAAATAATAAATATTTATAAATATCCTTTTTGAATAATAAAATATTATAAAATAAATTTCGAAAATTATATTTTATTTAAAGCAAACTAGCAAAAATATTTATGAAATATGTACATGTGCTAAAATATTATTTATTCTAAACAAAAGGCTTTAAATAAAATCATAAATTTTGATAGCTAAATTAAATATTACATATTATTTTGAAACCATAAAAATGTTTTTCTAAAATATGAACGCTCGCACATATTCACACTCGTCGAGCAAAAATAAAATTTCGTGCGCGACGTAAAATACGACTACGCGACGTACAATAAAATTTTAAATCCGTACAAATATTAATAAAAAAATAATTAGTAGATATTTAGGGGTTTTACAATCTAACTAGAGATGCAGCATAAAATAGCATGTCCCCAAGCCTCAATTGGCATATTAGATTGCATTACTAGAGGTCTAGCTATAAGTTGGAGATGTTTAATAAATGACTCAGCTAACCCATTTTGTGTGTGCACATGGGGAACATGATGTTCTCAATCCCTAATGATGTACAATAATCATCAATACTTGTGAGGTAAATTCAGCGGCATATCAAGTAATGACTTAATCGAGTTATCAGGAAACTGAGATCTAAGTTTAATAATTGGGCCAAAAGACGAAAAAAATACAAGATTTCTAGTAGAAATAAACAAACATGTGACCACCTAGTAGATGCATGTATGAGTACCATAAAATATCTAAAAGGACCACTAGCAGGATGAATAGGACCACAAATGTCTCCTTGTATTCTTTGTAAGAAAGTATGAGACTCATTCTTAACTTTTAGGAAAGATGGTCTAGTTATAAACTTTCCTTGTGAACATGGAACACATAGGTGATTCTTTGATAAACCAAGATCGTGATTTTTAATAAGTGTCCGCAAGAATTATCAATGATCCTCTTGAACATAGTTTGCCCCGGGTGACCTAAACGGTCGTGCCAAATGGTACATAAGATAGGATCATTGACTTTATATTGTCACATTCATATGTGATTCAATTATACCAATGGTGGTGTAATATAAACCCACCGAGGGACAAGAGAATTCTTCTAATGTGAGCTTTTTGCTCCCAACATTAGATGTGATACATAGTGTCTCTTTGTTGTTATCTTCGAGTTTCATATGGTATCCATTTTTGCGTATATCCTTGAAACTTAGCAAATTTCTTTTGGAATTGCTTAAATTTAACGTATTTTGCAAATGGATTTGAGTGCCATTAGGTAACATAATATGTGCTTTTCCAAAACCCTCAATTATATGGGCTGGTCAATGTTGATACTTTATGCATGTCAAATACTAAATTTGAGAAAAACTTTTGATTCTTCAAAATCGTATGTGTTGTAGCACTATCTACCAAACACATATCCAAGTCATTTTTTCCTTTCGTATATCCATACCTTCAATTTGAAAAAAAAATTTATGAACATATACTCAACTAACAAAATATAATAAAGTAATTAAGCATACCAAACGATAACATCATATTATGAGATGCAACTTTCAAATACAATAAAGTAATGACATATTCTTCAACATACTCTCATGGCCTAGATAATCCATGATATAACTAAAAACAAAAAAAATATGACTTCAAATGTAAAAAGTTATAATACTTGAAGTAAAACAATGTCGACCGAGTGCTCATTCAATGGAAGGTGGATTCGCCAGCATTTCTTCAAACTGTTCATTGGTAATCTGATTCCATTTTGATCCTCAAAAAAATCGGAAAAATTCAATTGAGTGATGTCAAGTGGCTGGTCATTGTCCCAATATGCTGTCATATTTGCTTCCATTTTCTTTGATTATTTGAATTTGTCGACCTCTTGTTGATTAGTTGACATTGCTTAAACCAATATCCATTTTTGCCACATTTATGACAAGCAGTACTACCATTATTGGTTTATATTGAGGATTTGAATTCCCTTTGTTAGAGGGTGCTGTCTACTTGTTCCATTTGGTCTTTGTGAACCACTATTTTTGCCTTTGTTATAAGGCTTATAACCATGACCATACCTCCAGCCATAACTTTTTCCTCTCCATGTCCTCTTCCACGTCCTCTACCACGACCTCTGGTAACCCCAAAATTTTGTATTTGCTTCAGGAATTGCCATTGACCCAGTTAGTCTAGAGTTGTGATTTTTTATGAGAATGTTGCTATTTGCCTGCTGCTACAAGGAGACAAGTCACCAGTTCATAATATTTTGTGAAATGTCTTTCACGATATTGTTCATGCAAAAGCACATTACTTGCATGAAAAGTGGAGAGGGTTTTCTCAAGCATTTGAGCCTCTATTACTTTTTCTCCGCACAACCTAACGAGAAACAATATTAAACAGAGCAGAATTATATGCTTTAATAGTTTTATAGTCTTGTATCTCAGGTTCAACCATTCACTTGAGCAATCGGAAGGATTACCATCCTTTGATGGTCAAATCTATCCTTTAGAGATGTCCACAAATTCAATGGATCATCCTCACATAGATATTCTGCCTTTCGATCATCATGGATATGATGTCGTAGGAAAATCAAAGCCTTAGCCTTGGCTTCAGAAGATTCTTTATTTTCCTTCTTAATAGTACCATCAAGTTTGTTGGACTGCAAGTGCAACTTCGCATCCAATTGCCATGATAAGTAATTGTCTCCGCTCACATCAAGAACTTTAATTCAATCTTTGCAAGACTCGACATCTATATAGCAGAAATAATTATATTAGAGATAAATTAATTTAAATAGTAAAATTGCACATTAGACCAAATCATGTTCTATTTTATTGAAGCAGAGAAATGAACAGAAACTCAAAGGTCCTCAAATGGAAAAGAGGATGGCTGATGCATGTGTGAAGTGTATATTTATAAGCTCAACATAAACAGAATAGTGGAACCAAATGCCAAGTGTATATTTATAAAATTTTGACTACCTTGATTAATTTTGTTCTCTCTCTTCTAATTCTAATATTACTTTGCCTCACACCTATTGCACCTTGTCTGAAAAATCAGCAGAGCTCCGATAACACTGTGGGCCTCCAGAATTTATCAGAGATCTCTATAGAAGGAAAACTTTCCTATGAAAGAAAACTTATAAAAGAGATAACATGATAGTAGATATTTCTGAGAACTTTAAGTAGGGAAAGAGCTCGAGAAGGTCTGAGCAATTATCAAAATATTTTTGATGCCATAACACAAAAAAATGATGAAGCTATTTTCAATAATTAATTTCTATCATGCTCGCCAATCTATCAAATTTTACTTGATAGTTAATGCACAGATCTTATTAACAAATGAATAGTTGACTTATTATGTTTTTACAAGTTTCAGTGTATAGTGATGTAACTAATTCTCACATGTATGCCAAGTGGCTCACAAGAAGCCAAGCATCTTACCAGACTGTTTTAAGCAACATACATGGCCACTGGTCGGAGGCATTATAAACTATAGTCAACAATAGTTTAATTTTTAACAGAAAATTAGGTTTGGGTCCTCAGAAGTTAGAAGCAGATGGTGTCACAATTACGGATAAAACCGTAACAAAGTTTAATTAGATAGATGCCAGAATTTGCTTAGAGAAAAAGAAATATTATGAATACTCACACAAAATATTAAAAGAACAGTAGGTACTTAAGTTTACTAAAGTATGTATCCATATATGCAAGACTAAACTCACCTTAGAGAATCGTGCTGATAACGTATTGTAAAACAAAGAAAAGGAGATGGAGGAAATTATTTCTTCATTCACTTGTGTTGATCAACTTGACAAGAGCCTCTTATATAGGCTTACAAAGAGCTTACTATCATGATGACAATTAAAAAGAATAATGCTAAAAGCTATAGGTTATGGATAACCAAAAGGCATAAGTTATAGCCACCAAATAATAATGGTAATTTATCAATATTTACAACAAATTTGTTATTCCTTCTTCGACCACATAAAGTAGAAAAAGTTTTTTTTATAATTCGATAATAGTAAGTAGTTTGTTAAACAATTTGTTACTCTTCCACTCCAACCAAAGTAAATACGTATAAAGAAATTAATAAACACGTTGGACTGATAATGGAAGAGAAAGAATATAGGATTGAGAGGCTAAAACCTTCTCTTCAGTTATTAACTGTATTGGAACTCCAACCACCTATTGGAACTCCAACACCTATTGGAACTCCAACACCTATTGGAACTCAAATCAACTATTTGAATTGAGTAAAAGAGTATTCTGGACATAAAAAATATGACATGAAAGAGAAAGGTAAAAATAATACCAAATCTACCCCCCTCTATCCGATAGATTCTAGCCAACTAGTTTTATATAAAAGGGAGATGATTTTTGGATAGAATATATCCGGATAGAAAACAATTAATGCACAAATTGACACTGTTTAATTACTTAGTTACCCTTGGCTCCAAATTTTTCTCCAAACTGAGTTATTAATTGACACAAATAGAATTAAATGGATAAGGAATTTTATTCGGCTAAACACTTTGGTTTCTGAGATTGGATTAATTCAACTTTTGATTTCCCAAATGCAATTTTCTAAGGCACAATTTCCTATGGTTTGTTATTAATTTCCTATATTGACATCAATACATGGAGTTTATTTCCATACAAAGTAAATAGAGAGATGATTATTATTGTCAACAACCAACTGAAGCAAATTGGAACAAAAATTTAAAGCATCAATAGTTGGCGTTTATGATGTTGTAACATTGCTTAATCGTAAAATATTTTTCCTTTACACCATTATCGGCTTCTTTTTAATTTTATTTTATGCTTCAACCAACTGTCAACTATTCTGAAGTTACGAAATATAGGGCAGCCCAAAAACGTGTCATTTTATTTTTTTCAATCCTTTAGACTGTCGTACTCTAATGTGAGCCTGTCAACTATTCTGAAGTTACGAAAAGTCAATACTTGAACAAAAAATATTTATTTAAGTGATGAACGTATTTATATTAATTAAAAATAACAAATTATATATAAATAAAACTAATTATTATTTAATTATTATTTGATTATTTATTTAATTATTAATTAGTATTAATAAAATATTTAATAGCACACTAAAATTATTTTTCAAAAAGTTTAACTTTCATTCTTCCAAATCCAAATCCAACCAAACATAGAATTCCATGGATTTGGCCCCATATCTATAAAATCCTAAATTCCATCTCCAAATCATAAATCCTAAAATAAGATTATAATTAAATATTTATTTATAAATTATTATTTAAAATTATAGTTCATTAATATTATAATTATGATCAATAAAGGTATAATTTATTAATTAAGATTACCGTAAATATAAAAATAAAAATACAATAAATACAATTATTAATCAA
>JANAVB010018995.1:870551-885796 GCA_029216955.1 Iris pallida | reverse complement strand
TTTCATCTATTTAGTTTTTTTACAACCAATACAAAACCACCTGAGATGGTGGGGAGTCGCTCCATCTGTCTTCTTGGTCTTCGACAGCGGAGTCTTCAAAAGAGATTGGATCTAGGCTTCGACGGTACGGACGAAGCTTCAAAACACATGAGCGTTGCCTTCCTTCACGCGGCACCTCCTCCCGATTTATCACCTATAGAGAGTTCGAGGATCAGTACAATCAACGTGTACTGACGAGTGGCTAATTAGTTTCTAGACTCTCATTTTGTTCAAAAATTTAGATAAAACATAAAACTTATTTATTGTGATATTTCTAGCCATCCTAGTTATTTTCATGCAAGCAGTTTGACAAAACATAATCTAGGTGAACTACGCTAGAAATCTTTCTTGGCAGAGTGCGCCGTGCTGCTGATGTATCTTCATCACTTGTACTCTCTTCACGTGCTCTTCACTATCAGTTGCGACAACTGGATCTACATTATCGTAGAATCCAAAGTCACAATCGTCTAGTGCCTCAATCATTAACTTATCTTCTTCGGCACGTAGTGATCGAGGAGAAGCTGGAAGGTGGGCGGTTTTGTTTCTGGCTCATTTGGCTTCGCAGCCTTATCTGCTGTCTCTGCAATATCCTCCTGGTCTCTACAACCTCGTCCTTCTCTCTGGATGGAAAGTTTCCTGCCTGGGTTCAAGGGTAGTGTAGGAGACGACATCATGACTCCGTGTCACCCCCATTTCCTGTATTTCGTATTTGTACTCGTAATTTGATTTTGGTACGTATTTTATTTTCTCGACTTGCGGATTCGGGTTCTCGTAAATGGGTTTGGACCATGGCTCGTATAATACATAAGCTGAAAAATGCAGTAGAACCATAACTAATCTCATCCACAAGAATAAAGATATTATATAATCAACTATGAATTTGTCTTGATACAATATGTTGGACGGAGACAAATCTACTACCAACAAAGATAAAAAAGGTACATAGAAAATGAAATGAGTGGCGAGCGAAGCGAAGACGATCCAAGTGCAATCTCCTCGAAGAAATAGCGAAGATCACGGCTAGAGCTAAAGCACCTGCGAAAACAATAGCACACACCTGGCAAGACAACCAGGTCCAGAGGGACGTAACAAGACACATAATAGCATGCCATATAAACTGAATAAATATTGCTCAAATAAATAAGTAAATCGAATTATAACATTTCCAATACGTACCTACTGAACGAGCGTACCATTCCCCCAACCAAACAAGGACAGGAGATGGTAAACTAATTCACGGTAACGTATCTTCCCATGCTATGAATCCAATATGGTATCCGGACCCCAACAAGGTTCAATACTTTCTTATCGAAGTAGTAAGTCACACCTACAACCAAACAAGGACAAGATGTGACGAACTAATCCGCGAAAGTTATTGTTCCAAGCCACGGTCAGATACAAGTACCCAAACCAAAAGTACTCGTAAATAACGGATAGGTAGCCTACCATTCTAAGTGATATATAGTTAAAAACAATCCTTCCTACGCATGGGCCCTGGCTAAATAGGATCGGCGTAGTCCCCCTTTGGGTACCAGAGGCCCCATCAGGAAGAGCATGACGTTCCGCAGAATCGTCAGTGGCCGTCAGTAATCATGGGTCATCAACCCCGTATCTCCAGCGGAGAGTCCGGGTCACAAGGAAGTGCATCGAAGCCCATACGCTAAGGAATTGTCCTTCCCGCCCAATGCCTACTGTGTTGTATCCACAACACAACCACTATAACCGCTAAGTCAAACTAGCATGCAACCTCTAATAGCGGTTATTCCTATCGCACGGCTTGTACGTACTGGTGGCTAGCCAATCACGTACTTTCGTGTTCTACATGCGACACACAACTTCGTGTTACAACGTGTCAAGGCCAATGAATGCAACACACAAGGTGGTCCCTTAAATCTAGGTTTAATTTGTAAGAAAAATAATACACAGTAGAAACTGAACAGTAAATTCTAACAGTTATGCTATGTATCACAGTTTATTTTGCATAAAGAAAATAATGAACATGCATGAAATATGAGCTAAAATAATTAAATAGCAAATGGCAAGGTGTCTTGCCTGGTAGTACGCCTGGTGTGCTACGATAATCACGGTGGCACGAACTGCAACTTTGATGTAACAACTACACAAGGGGACCTCTGTTGGTGGCACGGACAGTTTCATTGGGTCCAGAAGGGTCAAATTGGCTAGGATTGACATATGATAGTCCAGTTTGGGGAAGAGGGTAGGAAGATACGATTAGCAGGGATGGATGATGGTCAAGGAATTTAGAATATATACAAATTTGAAAATATTTTATCATTAGCTTAAAATAGTTTTTAGAAAGAAATTACTTGTAAAGTAAAATCAGCTTTTAGGCAAAAAAATATTTTAGGTTTGTCGAAAATAATAATCTTTAAGGTAGAAAACTATATTAGTTTAAATATCATGACATTTTAAGAACCAAATTGAAATCGATTAGACAAAATCCATAATATCACTTTTAGAAGGTATTTATAGTATCTATAACTAATCCATTTTTTTTATATATACTACTAGTAGGTACAAAATGATAATGGAAAAGAAAAACATGATAATAATAATGATAATGATAATGATAAATAGTAATATTAATGAAAATATAGGATACAATAAAAGGAAGCAAACAGTGAGCAAAAATCAACAGCAACAAAACGAAGCTGCTGTCTCACAGAAATCAAAACAACAAAAAACAAAAGCTGCTCTCTTAATAATAATAATAATAATAATAACAAATAATTACAATAATAATAAGGAATAATCAGTATGATAAAGTTTAAGAACCATAGTAATAATAATAATAATAATAATAATAATAATAATAATAATAATAATAAAATAATAATAATAAATTATTATAATAATGATAATGATAAGAGAAGAAAACAAGTCAAAAACAAACAGCAACAAACAATAAAACAATTAAATAAAAAAAACAATTACAAAATAAAATAGAAAATAAAAATTTAAAAACAATTGCAGCAGTCGACTGACTGCTGCTGATGTCCATTAAAATGAAGAAAGGGGAGAGAGAAAGATGGGGACGGAGAGCGAGAGGGAGGGGTTTTGTCAGAGAGGGAGTGGATCGGTGGAGAAGGAAACGGAGAGGCTACGGTGGGTGGAGGATGGCGAAGGCGCATGCGGTTGACGCGTGGTCGGAAGAGAAGAGGGCGGCGACGGTGGTACGACGGTCTAGGGCGACTGGAGAAGGGGGTTTCGAGGAGAACTCGGCGGCAGCGAGGAACTGAGGCGGCGGCGGCGAGGAATCGGCTGCTGTGGGAGGTGGCGGAGGCCGATCGGCGTCGTGCGCACGGGGCAGAGCGAAGTCGCCGGCTCGGCGAAGGTCACCGGAGGGGTTTCGGGGTTTCGGTGGCTGTGGACGGCGGATGGAAGGGACGTGCGGCCAGGCGACGAAGGGGGAGGCGCAGCAAGCGGTCTCTGGCGACGCGGCTGCGCCGACGACGGTGAGTTTTTAGGGTTAGGGTTTTCGATTTTTTTATTTCTCCTTCTTTTGATGACGGTGGTGGTGTGTGGTGACGATGACGACGATGATGGTGGCGATGGCTTTGGTGGTGGTGGAGTTTGGTTGTCGGCTGGTGGGATTTCGGTATTCGGGTGGTGGCACTCGACCATGGTGGCCGGAGTGCGGTGGTGGCGTGGTATGATGCTGGTGGTTGTGGTGTTGGTGCTGGTGGTTGGGATGAGCCACGACGGATGGCGCTGGTGGTGGTGGGTGCTGGTGGCGCGGGTGTTCGTCGGGTTTCGGGGCAATAGGGATTTTGGGTGGCGGTTGATTCGGGTGTAGGCTGGCCGGGGTATTCTGTGGGTTTCGGTGGTGGTGTATACGGGTGGCTGGTTTTGGCAGGTGGGTGAAGGCTGTGGCGGTGGTGGCAAGTAGGTGATCGGTCGCTGGTGAGGGTGGTGGCCCTGGCCGGGCGCGGTCAAGGTGATGGCTTTGGTGGTGGCGACCGGGGATGGTCGGTCGGAAATGGCAGTCGGGTTATATCCTGGTGGTGATGGTCGGGAGTCGGGGATGATGGTGATGGCGGGTTGTCGTGGCCAGGGGGCAGGAGTCGGGGGCTGTCATCGGTTAGAATAGGTTTAGGGATTAGGTGGTTGTCGTGTCCGGGGTGTCGGACACGACGGAGGAATACTGGATTTGTGTCCAGGGTGGTTGGACGAGAATTAATATTGTATATGTAAAAAAAATACCTATTGGATAGACACCCGGGGTCGGACCCGAGGCCGTCACGGCTGACACGGAAGAGATGGACACCGACACGAGGCACGTACACTTTGTGGAATTTTGTGGAAGGAAATAAAAAAGATGGAGGAGTACCTGCCTATTTATAGGATGTGGGAATTCCCATCTGGATAGGATTAGGAAAAGATTAAAACCCAATTTAGATATTTCCCAAATTTAATTCAAAGCAATCAAATCCAAATCCAAATCCAAATCAAATTTCAAATTAAATATCCAATTTAAATCAAATTAATTCTTAGTTTAAAACGAATAGGATAAAGCAAATTTCAAATATTTAACTATTTAAATAAATGCATAAATTCAAACAAGATTTAAAATGGACACAGAAATTCCAAATATATTTTCCAAAAATACCAATAATAGTAATTTCGAAAATAATAAATATTTATAAATATCCTTTTTGAATATAAAATATTATTATAAATAAATTTTGAAAATTATATTTTTATTTAAAGCAAACTAGCAAAAATATTTATGAAATATGTGCATGTGCTAAAATATTATTTATTCTAAACAAAAGGCTTTAATAAAATCATAAATTTTGATTGCTAAATTAAATATTACATATTATTTTGAAACCATAAAAATGTTTTTCTAAAAATATGAACGCTCGCACATATTCGCACTCGTCGAGCAAAAATAAAATTTCGTGCGCGACGTAAAATACGACTACGCGACGTACAATAAAAATTTTAAATCCGTACAAATATTAATAAAAATAATTAGTAGATATTTAGGGGTTTTACATCCTACCCAACTTAAAAGAATTTCGTCCTCGAAATTAAGAATTAGTAGGGGGGTGAGAGGACACAAGGGAATATCTTTGGGGATCCAATGATGACAATGTTTTCACAAAATCATGTCGAAAGAAATTGCGATCTAGACCGTAGAATTTAACACGGGTATGGTTACGAGGGTCGCGAGTTTAAGGCACGATTAGAAGATTAAGGATTTAAAGTTTAGATCATGAGGATTATGCAATAGAGAATGATATAGTATCAAGAGAATAAGTTAGAGATCTAGTAGGTTGAGGCACAATTAAGAGAACAAATTAGATTCACTCCCAATTAGGAGGTCGTGATAGTAAATATAGGGCCAAGAAAAGAACGAGCAGTTTAGGATGAAGATATAGCAACATCGAGTGAGAATGAGCATAGTTGATAGGAAGGCTAGAAGTTCTAGTATGACGCTTTCGTCCTCCTAAAATAGGCGAGGGCGAAGTAATATAGAGTTCGAATGAGGCGTTATCGAATACGAATACGTATTCAAGGACGATCAAAAATTTCGAAAGGAGTTGCCAGGCAGTCACGGATGGGACTCTAAAGGACAAGTTTAGCTATGTCCCCATCCACGTAGAACGATAAATAAAAGCGAACCAAAGTGCACTCGGTTGATCAGACCTTTATGCACCGGTTCTGATAGACAATATGATAGTGGGGTACCTCCATTAACATATATGTCACGAACAAGCTTGGTAAAAGGCTAAGCTTGCAAAAACTAGGCTACATTAGCATCATTAGTCTAGATAGTAAAAATATAGGTACAATAATAGATGAATAAAAACAATTATGAATAGTCTAAGAGTCATAAGGATCTAAGTCTTGTTTTTCCTATACCATCATTCTACGGTTTTTTATTGACCAAGGCTTGGTTGACCAAATGGGTTAACTTCCACTAGTCTCTATGGTATAGATAATACCATTTGTATTTCCTTAATGTCAAGGGTGTGTCAAGTCGTGGGGTATTCTACCCAACTTAAAAGAATTAAGCTAAGGGTGTCTGGGACATCTAACTAGTAGGGTCAACCTCTAGCAAGCACGAAGGGAAGATAAGACTAGGGATGGAGGAAAACAAACAAGATGCAATTGATGAGTCAAACGGTAGATAAAATCGAGAAAAGAGGTCAAGTATGTGAATGAGATCCTAGACTTCTAATCCTATACGTAGGCTTGCTTGGTACGGTAAAGTAACCAAACAATTTATCTTGACCTGCATGGGCCACACAAAAATGTAACGCCCTCCAGTCCCAAAATACGTAGGACTAGGAACGTAGACATGCCAGCTGTATTCATACGAAGTATACTCCAATATATGGAAGCCTCGTATAAATACATAAGCTAAAAAACGCAGTAGAACCATAACTAATCTCATCCACAAGATATAAGATATTATATAATCAACTATGAATTTGTCTTGATACAATATGTTGGGCGGAGACAAATCCACTACCAACAAAATAAGAAAAAGTACATAAAAATGAAATGAGTGGCAGCGAAGCGAAGACGATCCAAGTGCAATCATCCTCGAAGAAATAGCGAAGATCACGGCTAGAGCTAAAGCACCTGCGAAAGACAATAGCACACACCTGGCAAGACAACCAGGTCCTCAGAGGGACGTAACAAGACACATAATAGCATGCCATATAAACTGAATAAATATTGCTCAAATAAATAAGTAAATCGAATTATAACATGTTCCAATACGTACCTACTGAACGAGCGTACCATCCCCCCAACCAAACAAGGACAGAGATGGTAAACTAATTCACGTAACGTATCTTCCCATGCTATGAATCCAATATGGTATTCCCCCAACAAGGTTCAATACCTTCTCATCGAAGTAGTAAGTCACACCTACAACCAAACAAGGACAAGATGTGACGAACTAATCCACGACAAGTTATTGTTCCAAGCCACGGTCAGATACAAGTACCCAAACCAAAAGTACTCGTACCTAACGGATAGGGTAGCCTACCATTCTAAGTGATATGTAGTTAAGAACAATCCTTCCTACGCATGGGCCCTGGCTAAATAGGATCGGCATAGTCCCCTTTGGTACCAGAGGCCCCATCAAGAAGAGCATGACGTTCTACAGAATCGTCAGTGGCCGTCAGTAATCATGGGTCATCAATCCCGTATCTCCAGCGGAGAGTCCGGGTCACAAGGGAAGTGCATCGAAGCCCATACGCTAAGGAATTGTCCTCCCCGCCCAATGCCTACTGTGTTGTATCCACAACACAACCACTATAACCGCTAAGTCAAACTAGCATGCAACCTCTATAGCGGTTATTCCTATCGCACGGCTTGTACGTACTGGTGGCCAGCCAATCACGCACTTTCGTGTCCTACATGCGACACACAACTTCGTGTTACAACGTGTCAAGGCCAATGAATGCAACACACAAGGTGGTCCCTTAAATCTAGGTTTAATTTGTAAGAAAAATAATACACAGCAGGAAACTGAACAGTAAATTCTAACAGTTATGCTATGTATCACAGTTTATTTTGCATAAAGAAAAATGAACATGCATGAAATATGAGCTAAAATAATTAAACAGCAAATGGCAAGGTGTCTTGCCTGGTAGTACGCCTGGTGTGTGCGATAATCACGGTGGCACGAACTACAACTTTGATGTAACAACTACACAAGGGGACCTCTGTTGGTGGCACGGACAGTTTCATTGGGTCCAGAAGGGTCAAATTGGCTAGGATTGACATATGGTAGTCCAGTTTTGGAAGAAGGTAGGAAGATACGATTAGCAGGGACGGATGATGGTCAAGGAATTTAGAATATATACAAATTTGAAAATATTTTATCATTAGCTTAAAATAGTTTTTAGAAAGAAATTACTTGTAAAGTAAAATCAGCTTTTAGGCAAAAAAATATTTTAGGTTTGTCGAAAATAATAATCTTTAAGGTAGAAAACTATATTAGTTTAAATATCATGACATGTTTTAAGAACCAAATTGAAATCGATTAGACAAAATCCATAATATCACTTTTTAGAAGGTATTTATAGTATCTATAACTAATCCATTTTTTTTATATATATACTACTAGTAGGTACAAAATGATAATGGAAAAGAAAAACATGATAATAATAATGATAATGATAATGATAAATAGTAATATTAATGAAATATAGGATACAATAAAAGGAAGCAAACAGTGAGCAAAAATCAACAGCAACAAAACGAAGCTGCTGTCTCACAGAAATCAAAACAACAAAAAAACAAAAGCTGCTCTCTTAATAATAATAATAATAATAATAACAATAATAATTACAATAATAATAAGGAATAATCAGTATGATAAAGTTTAAGAACCATAGTAATAATAATAATAATAATAATAATAATAATAATAATAATAATAAAATTATAATAATATGATAATGATAAGAGAAGAAAACGAGTCAAAAACAAACAGCAACAAACAATAAAACAAGTAATAAAAAAATTACAAATAAATAAAAAATAAAAATTTAAAAACAATTGCAGCAGTCGACTGACTGCTGTGCTGTCCATTAAAATGGAGAAAGGGGAGAGAGAAGAAGATGGGGACGGAGAGCGAGAGGGAGTGGATCGGTGGAGAAGGGGAACGGAGAGGCTGCAGTTGGCGGAGGATGGCGAAGGCGCATGCGGTTGACGCGTGGTCGGAAGAGAAGAGGGGCGGCGACGGTGGTGCGGCGGTCTGGGCGGACTGGAAGAAGGGGGTTTCGAGGAGAACTCGGCGGCAGCGAGGAACTGAGGCGGCGGCGGCGAGGAATCAGTGGCTGTGGGAGGTGGCGGAGGCCGATCGGCGTCGTGCGCACGGGGCGGAGCGAAGTCGCCGGCTCGGCGAAGGTCACCGGAGGGGTTTCGGGGTTTCGCGCGGCTGTGGACGCGGATGGAAGGGACGTGCGGCCAGGCGGCGAAGGGGGAGGCACAGCAAGGGGTCTCCGGCGACGCGGCTGCGCCGGGATGGTGAGTTTTTAGGGTTAGGGTTTTCGATTTTTTTATTTCTCCTTCTTTTTGATGACGGTGGTGGTTGTGTGGTGACGATGACGACGATGATGGTGGCGATGGCTTTGGTGGTGGTGGAGTTGGTTGTCGGCTGGTGGGATTCCGGTATTCGGGTGGTGGCACTCGACCATGGTGGCCGGAGTGCGGTGGTGGCGTGGTGATGATGCTGGTGGTTGTGGTGTTGGTGCTGGTGGTTGGGATGAGCCACGGCGGATGGCGCTGGTGGTGGGGGTGCTGGTGGCGCGGGTGTTCGTCGGGTTTCGGGGCAATGGGATTTTGGGTGGCGGTTGATTCGGGTGTAGGCTGGCCGGGTATTCTGTGGGTTTCGGTGGTGGTGTATACGGGTGGCTGGTTTTGGCAGGTGGGTGAAGGCTGTGGCGGTGGTGGCGGAGTAGGTGATCGGTCGCTGGTGAGGGTGGTGGCCCTGGCCGGGCGCGGTCAAGGTGATGGGCTTTGGTGGTGCGCGATTCTGGTCGGAAATGGCAGTCGGGTTATGTCCTGGTGGTGATGGTCGGGAGTCGGGGATGATGGTGATGGCGGGTTGTCGTGGCCAAGGGACAGGAGTCGGGGGCTGTCATCGGTTAGAATAGGTTTAGGGATTAGGTGGTTGTCGTGTCCGGTGTCGGACACGACGGAGGAATACTGGATTTGTGTCCAGGGTGGTTGGACGAGAATTAATATTGTATAAGTAAAAGAATACCCTATTGGATAGACACCCGGGTCGGACCCGAGGCCGTCACGGCTGACACGGAAGAGATGGACACCGACACGAGGCACGTACACTTTGTGGAATTTTGTGGAAGGAAATAAAAAAGATGGAGGAGTACCTGCCTATTTATAGGATGTGGAATTCACATCTGGATAGGATTAGGAAAAGATTCAAACCCAATTTAGACATTTCCCAAATTTAATTCAAAGCAATCAAATCCAAATCCAAATCCAAATCAAATTTCAAATTAAATCCAATTTAAATCAAATTAATTCTTAGTTTAAAACGAATAGGATAAAGCAAATTTCAAATATTTAACTATTTAAATAATGCATAAATTCAAATCAAGATTTAAAATGGACACGAAATTCCAAATATATTTTCCAAAAATACCAATAATAATTTTGAAAATAATAAATATTTATAAATATCCTTTTTGAATAATAAAATATTATATAAAAAATTTCGAAAATTATATTTTTATTTAAAGCAAACTAGCAAAAATATTTATGAAATATGTACATGTGCTAAAATATTATTTATTCTAAACAAAAGGCTTTAAATAAATCATAAATTTTGATAGCTAAATTAAATATTACATATATTATTTTGAAACCATAAAAATGTTTTTCTAAAATATGAACGCTCGCACATATTCACACTCGTCGAGCAAAAATAAAATTTCGTGCGCGACGTAAAATACGACTACGCGACGTACAATAAAAATTTTAAATCCGTACAAATATTAATAAAAAAATAATTAGTAGATATTTAGGGGTTTTACAATCTAACTAGAGATGCAGCATGCAAAATAGCATGTCCCCAAGCCTCAATTGGCATATTAGATTGCATTACTAGAGGTCTAGCTATAAGTTGGAGATGTTTAATAAATGACTCAGCTAACCCATTTTGTGTGTGCACATGGGGAACATGATGTTCTACCTCAATCCCTAATGATGTACAATAATCATCAAATACTTGTAGGTAAATTCAGCGGCATTATCAAGTCTAATTGACTTAATCGAGTTATCAGGAAACTGAGATCTAAGTTTAATAATTTGGGCCAAAAGACGAAAAATACAAGATTTCTAGTAGACAATAAACAAACATGTGACCACCTAGTAGATGCATGTATGAGTACCATAAAATATCTAAAAGGACCACTAGCAGGATGAATAGGACCACAAATGTCTCCTTGTATTCTTTGTAAGAAAGTATGAGACTCATTCTTAACTTTTAGGAAAGATGGTCTAGTTATAAACTTCCTTGTGAACATGGAACACAGGTGATTCTTTGATAAACCAAGATCGTGATTTTTAATAAGTGTCCGCAAGAATTATCAATGATCCTCTTGAACATAGTTTGCCCCGGGTGACCTAAACGGTCGTGCCAAATGGTACATAAGATAGGATCATTGACTTTATATTTGTCACATTCATATGTGATTCAATTATACCAATGGTGGTGTAATATAAACCCACCGAGGGACAAGAGAATTCTTCTAATGTGAGCTTTTTGCTCCCAACATTAGATGTGATACATAGTGTCTCTTTGTTGTTATCATTTCGAGTTTCAATATGGTATCCATTTTTGCGTATATCCTTGAAACTTAGCAAATTTCTTTTGGAATGCTTAAATTTAACGTATTTTGCAAATGGATTTGAGTGCCATTAGGTAACATAATATGTGCTTTTTCAAAACCCTCAATTATATGGGCTGGTCAATTGTTGATACTTTATGCATGTCAAATACTAAATTTGAGAAAAACTTTTGATTCTTCAAAATCGTATGTGTTGTAGCACTATCTACCAAACACATATCCAAGTCATTTTTCTCCTTTCGTTATCCATACCTTCAATTTGAAAAAAATAATTATGAACATATACTCAACTAACACAAATATAATAAAAGTAATTAAGCATACCAACGATAACATCATATTATAGAGATGCAACTTTCAAATACATAATAAAGTAATGACATATTCTTCAACATACTCTCATGGCCTAGATAATCCATGATAGTAACTAAAAACAAAAAAAAATATGACTTCAAATGTAAAAAGTTCATAATACTTGAAGTAAAACATATGTCGACCGAGTGCTCATTCAATGGAAGGTGGATTCGCCAGCATTTCTTCAAACTGTTCATTGGTAATCTGATTCCCATTTTGATCCTCAAAAAAAATCGGAAAAATTCAATTGAGTGATGTCAAGTGGCTGGTCATTGTCCCAATATGCTGTCATATTTGCTTCCATTTTCTTTGATTATTTGAATTTGTCGACCTCTTGTTGATTAGTCTGACATTGCTTAAACCAATATCCATTTTTGCCACATTTATGACAAGCAGTACTACCATTATTTGGTTTATATTGAGGATTTGAATTCCCTTTGTTAGAGGGTGCTGTCTACTTGTTCCATTTGGTCTTTTGTGAACCACTATTTTTGCCTTTGTTATAAGGCTTATAACCATGACCATACCTCCAGCCATAACTTTTTCCTCTTCCATGTCCTCTTCCACGTCCTCTACCACGACCTCTGGTAACCCCAAAATTTGTATTTGCTTCAGGAATTGCCATTGACCCAGTTAGTCTAGAGTTGTGATTTTTTATGAGAATGTTGCTATTTGCTCTGCTACAAGGAGACAAGTCACCAGTTCATAATATTTTGTGAAATGTCTTTCACGATATTGTTCATGCAAAAGCACATTACTTGCATGAAAAGTGGAGAGGGTTTTCTCAAGCATTTGAGCCTCTATTACTTTTTCTCCGCACAACCTAACGCGAGAAACAATATTAAACAGAGCAGAATTATATGCTTTAACAGTTTTATAGTCTTTGTATCTCAGGTTCAACCATTCACATTGAGCAATCGGAAGGATTACCATCCTTTGATGGTCAAATCTATCCTTTAGAGATGTCCACAAATTCAATGGATCATCCTCACATAGATATTCTGCCTTTCGATCATCATGGATATGATGTCGTAGGAAAATCAAAGCCTTAGCCAGCTTGGCTTCAGAAGATTCTTTATTTTCCTTCTTAATAGTACCATCAAGTTTGTTGGACTGCAAGTGCAACTTCGCATCCAATTGCCATGATAAGTAATTGTCTCCGCTCACATCAAGAACTTTAAATTCAATCTTTGCAAGACTCGACATCTATATAGCAGAAATAATTATATTAGAGATAAATTAATTTAAATAGTAAAATTGCACATTCGACCAAATCATGTTCTATTTTATTGAAGCAGAGAAATGAACAGAAACTCAAAGGTCCTCAAATGGAAAAGAGGATGGCTGATGCATGTGTGAAGTGTATATTTATAAGCTCAACATAAACAGAATAGTGGAACCAAATGCCAAGTGTATATTTATAAAATTTTGACTACCTTGATTAATTTTGTTCTCTCTCTTCTAATTCTAATATTACTTTGCCTCACACCTATTGCACCTTGTCTGAAAAATCAGCAGAGCTCCGATAACACTGTGGGCCTCCAGAATTTATCAGAGAGCTCTATAGAAGGAAAACTTTCCTATGAAAGAAAACTTATAAAAGAGATAACATGATAGTAGATATTTCTGAGAACTTTAAGTAGGGAAAGAGCTCGAGAAGGTCTTAGAGAATCGTCAAAATATTTTTTGATGCCATAACACAAAAAAATTGATGAAGCTATTTTCAATAATTAATTTCTATCATGCTCGGCCAATCTATCAAATTTTACTTGATAGTTAATGCACAGATCTTATTAACAAATGAATAGTTGACTTATTATGTTTTTACAAGTTTCATTGTATAGTGATGTAACTAATTCTCACATGTATGCCAAGTGACTCACAAGAAGCCAAGCATCTTACCAGACTGTTTTAAGCAACATACATGGCCACTGGTCGGAGGCATTATAAACTATAGTCAACAATAGTTTAATTTTTTAACAGAAAATTAGGTTTGGGTCCTCAGAAGTTAAGAAGCAGATGGTGTCACAATTACGGATAAAACCGTAACAAAGTTTAATTTAGATAGATGCCAGAATTTGCTTAGAGAAAAGAAATATTATGAATACTCACACAAAATATTAAAAGAACAGTAGGTACTTAAGTTTACTAAAGTATGTATCCATATATGCAAGACTAAACTCACCTTAGAGAATCGTGCTGATAACGTATTGTAAAACAAAGAAAAGGAGATGGAGGAAATTATTTCTTCATTCACTTGTGTTGATCAACTTGACAAGAGCCTCTTATATAGGCTTACAAAAGAGCTTACTATCATGATGACAATTAAAAAGAATAATGCTAAAAGCTATAGGTTATGGATAACCAAAAGGCATAAGTTATAGCCACCAAATAATAATGGTAATTTATCAATATTTACAACAAATTTGTTATTCCTTCTTCGACCACATAAAGTAGAAAAAGTTTTTTTTCTTATAATTCGATAATAGTAAGTAGTTTGTTAAACAATTTGTTACTCTTTCCACTCCAACCAAAGTAAATACGTATAAAGAAATTAATAGAAACACGTTGGACTGATAATGGAAGAGAAAGAATAATAGGATTGAGAGGCTAAAACCTTCTCTTCAGTTATTAACTGTATTGGAACTCCAAACCACCTATTGGAACTCCAACACCTATTGGAACTCAAAATCAACTATTTGAATTGAGTAAAAGGGTATTCTGGACATAAAAAATATGACATGAAAGAGAAAGGTAAAAATAATACCAAATCTACCCCCCTCTATCCAGATAGATTCTAGCCAACTAGTTTTATTATAAAAGGGAGATGATTTTTGGATAGAATATATCCGGATAGAAAACAATTAATGCACAAATTGACACTGTTTAATTACTTAGTTACCCTTGGCTCCAAATTTTTCTCCAAAATCTGAGTTATTAATTGACACAAATAGAATTAAATGGATAAGGAATTTTATTCGGCTAAACACTTTGGTTTCTGAGATTGGATTAATTCAACTTTTGATTTCCCAAATGCAATTTTCTAAGGCACAATTTCCTATGGTTTGTTATTAATTTCCTATATTGACATCAATACATGGAGTTTATTTCCATACAAAGTAAATAGAGAGATGATTATTATTGTCAACAACCAACTGAAGCAAATTGGAACAAAAATTTAAAGCATCAATAGTTGGCGTTTATGATGTTGTAACATTGCTTAATCGTAAAATATTTTTCCTTTACACCATTATCGGCTTCTTTTTAATTTTATTTTATGCTTCAACCAACTGTCAACTATTCTGAAGTTACGAAATGTAGGACAGCCCAAAAAGTGTGTCATTTTATTTTTTTCAATCCTTTAGAACTGTCGTACTCTAGTGTGAGCCTGTCAACTATTCTGAAGTTACGAAAAGTCAATACTTGAACAAAAAATATTTATTTAAGTGATGAACGTATTTATATTAATTAAAAATAACAAAT